>JAOTQE010100609.1:0-13937 GCA_025631205.1 Nesometra sesokonis
TGGTACATGTCCACAACACACACTGACTGGGATTCCATGCTCAATGTAGTGGGCTTATACTATGGTACATGTCCACAACACACAATAATTAACACCCTGTGTCATAGATCTCAGAAACAGGAAGATGTTACCATCAATGATACATAAAGTACACTACACATATTCCAGACCTGGGACTGGGATTACATTTTCAATCTAATGGCTTATATTAGGGTGCATTTCCATATCACACACTGACTGGGATTCAAGTTCAGGTTATGGCAATGCTGTACAAAACAAAGAACACAATACCAATTGAATTGTAAAAACAAATCAATATTGTAGACCTATACATGCTGTAGAGGCCCCCTTCAATAAAACCATTAACATTTGTTACAATTTATTATCAATCTTCACAGTCAGAGTCCGCCAGGTTTAAATTGATTTTACAACATTTTATTGTAGAAAATTCCAATATTTTATGGACAATCAATTAAATAACTCCACTATGTAAGAAAATATTATGCATACTCCAAGCATAGTCTTGGTTCAAGACTGATTCGGTTTAATTTGTGAAAGACGATTAAAAGGCACCAATTGCATTTCATAGCAGGTGGATCGTCATACCTTTGTGATGTTTGGATCAAACCTCACACTAACTTCATCATCCACTGGTGGCGCATGTCATTAGACACTTAAAATATAATATACAGACTTGGAACAAGTCTAACGCCAAGCAATGAGATACACATCATCATGACAGGATTCATTGCTTGAACTATGCATTATACTTTCTTACTTGAAGTTGATTAGTGGAACTTTGGGACTCCACTATTATTTTCAAACACATTAGCATAACATATTGATATTTTAATTGTTAGTTAATTAAGATAAAAGAAATTGATCTTTGTATAAATAATATGTTCTATATGTCAATAATTGCTAGTCCAAATTTTCTGTAAGTCAAAGACTAATTGACTTGACTGAATGTTGTGTTATGGTCATCTTACTTAGGCACCAGTGCAGATCCATTTAAAGTGGTGGGGACACAAAAAGACTCACTGTGCCAGGGTGTGGGTTTGGGGAGGGGAAGAAAATAAGTCTCTAGATGCTCATATAGGGTATTTTGGAGTATTCTTCATTACAATAGTTGTGACTTTCTATTTCATTAAAACAAATTTGCGAAAAGTGGGGACTATCTCCCACTCAAAAATGTGTAGTACATTTCTCCCCATCACCCATATCTGTGGCAGTGTACCTACACCTGTAGGTGACCATATGTTATTTAATTGATACACATGTATCTACAATTAACTATCTTTTAACATTCCTTTATTAAGGGCCTGCTTCTGCTACAAAAAAATTATACGGTATTTTATACCGTATTTCAAAAATACCATATTTCTATGGCAGTAGAAACGGGGTAAAAGTATACCGTATTTACTATACTGTATTTTTAATCCTGATTGTGGATTTTATACCGTATCTTGCAACGGATACGGTATATTTTGTACCCCATTTCTACTACCTATAAAGATACCGTATTTCTCATGACACTTGACCCGAGGTCAAGCACAATAGAGCGTGTCGCATTGTTGTTATTTTTCTCATTGGACTGTCAAACGGCTTAAACATGTGCGTGGAAAAGATGTGGACCGACGAAATTACAAAATTTGTTTTACCATTGTGAGGGGATACTAAAGCTGACGGGACATTAAAGCTGACGGGACATTACGGGGCAATAGAAGAGATAGCGTTGTAATATAAAAGCATATCGGGGAAAAAATAAGGGAAGAATTTCTTCGTTGATGCTATATGTTCTCCAAGGTGATCGAGACCAAAGTTAACACTTGCTGTGTAGTGTAGTTATATAAAAGACCAGTGATTAACATTTCGCATACAGTACTGTACCTGACAGAATAGGAATATGAAAGTCCATAAGTATCAAGTGTACACATCAAAATACAAATACAATTGTAAATTCATGTGTACATAACACAGCCTAACTTAAAACGGTTCTTCTTAAAACACAAAGGCCCATACCATGGGGGAGGGGTGCAGAGGTTCCAACCCTCCCGATTTGTCCGGGAGTCTTCCGAAATTTTAACAGTCTCCCGATTTTTCTAAGCAATCTCCTGATTTTTTGTTAAAATTTAAACGTATTCTAGTACCATAATTTAGATTAGAATAACTTTTAGGCCTACTAGAATCAATAAATACAGTACTTTTAAATCGTAATTGACACTAGTTAACACCTTTCTGGCCTGTTTTTCGGCCCTTCCGTCATAAAACGCAGTATAAGGGATAGTATTTTAAGATAGAGGGCGCACTTTAAAAAATCTCCCAAATTTTAGACCTCAGATTTGAAAAATCTCCCGAATTTTAGACCTAAGAGGTTGGAACGTCTGGGGGTGATGAGTGTCCATGCACACAATTCCCTCCCCCTCAATAATAAAGGACAAATGTTGCAAACTAATACACAAACTAATAAATTTTACACACATGCGTTGCAGTAGCCTGAAATTTAATGCTTTACCCATACTACCCATACAACCCCTCAATATTTTCAAAATACTTTTTTTTTTTTGCATGTCAAATTTAAAACCCAGGATATGTGCCTGCCAGTGGAAAATGGTCCTTTTTTTTTCATAATCCACCATCAGTCGCACCTCCACAATTAAAATCCTGGGACAGCCCAGCAATAGGAGGACATGTGTATAGATATCACAAGTTGTTCTTGTGCCGCCAACCTAGTATTGCTGAATCGTGTGCTCTACTGTAGAAATGAGAGAACCTCTGAACTGTACATGCATATTTGGAATAATATGGGCATACAGCATCATGTGGTATACTTGGGATAAGAAGGCTTTGTACTTGCAATAGTATACTGTATCTTGTACCATACTTCGGTAGAGAGGACCTACTGGAGTGCATTGCATAAGCCAACACAGCAAATTAATAACCTTAGAAAAGATAAAAGATTGTCGGAAAAGATGAAAATGTTGAGTTTTTGGGATAGGAGTTATAATATAAATAGCCATACGTGGACAATCATCAGCTCAACATTTATATGTGTGTACTACAAATTATTAATTGCCATTAAATCAGCTTTAAAACGATACCAAACACTATGGCAATTATCAAAAGCTAATTATTTGACCTTTGACCTCATTTACCCAAGAAACAACATTAAATGGCTTATATTTATGAAAATATACGTTTTTCAATGTAGGTGCAATGGAAAGAAATCTGCGTAAAATTACCTATAATTTGATACCAAACATGACCATGTTCTATGTAGTACCTCAGTCATCTTAAAATTCAAAATGGCATCTCATTAAAAGGCCTATAACTTTTTTCCCCAGGGTGGACCAAAGAGGACCTTTTTTTATTTGAAAAGTATATTTTTGCGGTTCGATTCATACCAAGAAACCTTTGTTAACCTTTTTTCCCGGTAATTCTATGAATCGACCATACTATCTGTACTATAGTACTTCCCGGTAATTCTATGAATCGACCATACTATCTGTACTATACTACATGCTGTACTTGTACTGCATCATATACTGTGCTTAAGATAGGGATGACATACTGGATTGTATTTCTCTACTTAAAATAGTTCACTGCATTTTCTACTGTACTGAAGATAGGGAGCAATTACTCTACTGTATTAAGCTCAGTCCAGAATATTAATTTTTTTTTTGACATGCCTATATATGGTTATGATGATGTCACACCATGACCATACATAGAAATATCATTACCATGTATGGATTGGTCAAAAGTTGTTTGATAGTTTGGATTGAGCTTTACACATTGTGCTTGGATTAATATAGTAGTGTATAATGTAGTGTAAACAGTACTGCATTTTGTATTGTCCTTGGAATAGGGAGCACCTAATGTAGTGTATTGCATGCTGTACTTTGGATAAGCAGGACATAATGTTACACTGTATCTTGAATTAAGTACGTAACATGAAAATATTTTATTGTGAAGTATGAAAAATATGTATTGTATAAACTAGAAAGATTACAATTTACCATTGGATATACCATCTCTTTTCCAGCAGACGTTTTCAGAGCTCACATGAATCTGGTCTAGTGTCCCAGGCTCCAGGAAAACCCAACATCTTCTCTAGAATTTGAAATTCTTATGAATAATTTCTCCATTGTATAAACATTTTACAATAAAGCTAAATTTTTCAATTCATTAGTTTGAATAAAATGTGTTTAGTGAACAATAGGATACAGTATTGTAATGAAATTGTTGGCCAAAGAAATTATGAAAATATGTTGGTTGGTTCATGAAATCCTTTTTAGCTAATCAAGATTAAACCCGTCAGCTGTCAAGCATATTGCACGATTCTGGTGGATGGGCACCCATTTTAAGTCTTGCACAAACATAGAAAACAGAACGCAACATGTTTTGTGAAGTTTAAAAGTTAATAAAATACAAACCGTGTGGCTAGTAAGTGTTGGATTTGCACATTGGCTGTGAACTGCTACAATAACTTCATATTGAAGCATTGCACCATGTGTCGTGTTGAGACTCGTTCACTAGCAATCCAGCGAATGCATTCACAATGAATTTGCATTCTCTCTAAAACTTACTTTTATTGTGAGGTCATGGATTGTTTCCTCTTTTGGTTTGTGATTCGGTTGTATAGTTGCCAACTTTAAATCGATAGTCAACTATGTAGTGTCAATCAACATTTAATACTGGCTTTTACATTGATGGCAACAGTGTTGGGACCAATCCAAATTAATGGTTGTGCATCACAATCAGAACCATTCAGTCTCTCCTTCGGTTCCAGGTCTGTGATGAGCCCATTTGTTATAGTGTATACAGTATGTACTGTACAACCAGATTCCATAAGGCCATCTCTCCAACATAGATGTCCCAGGTCTGTGATGAGCCCATTTGTTGTAAAGTGTTTATGTACAACCAGATTCCATAAGGCTCTCCCTCGGTCCCAAGGAGAAGAGCACTTTGCTCACTACGATGTTTCAGGCATTCGCTACTAGCAATATCCAGTGTCGCAAACTATTTTCAAGCCTATTGATATATCCCTCAGATTCACCAAAGGCTTGCAAGACTGAGGCGCGTTTCTTAAATGTGGTGGTGTGAATGAGGGTTAAATGAGGACACCTTACAATGAATGCACGGACAATAAATAACTGAGGACACTTTACAATGAATGCACAGACAATAAATAACTGCCATTAAAATATCATGCATTTATTTTACTGTACAGAAGTTTATTTACCATCATCACAATTCTTTTTTATTTTTTAAACTAGTTATGAATCAAAAATTTCACGTAGTAGAGTTGACTAAAATTTATTATTCAGTAAAATTTTATCCATATGGACTTTACTAAAGATTGAACGTAAAGTGAAATTTACAAGTCATTTATAAATAATTATTTCTAATTCATAATGAAAATTACAAACATACAAATAAAAGTTAATTATTTATAAATTATTTCTTAAAGTTCCCATTAGTTGTGTGAAGTAATGATTTATGACTGGCAATTTCATAATTTAAAAATAATGAAAATTTACTTAAATTTCCATTGTTTATAAATTAGTTTGTAAACTTGTATAATGTATGTTAAATGTTCATAATTTTACTAAATAATAAATTTTCATTTGGCGGCCTAGTCAACGGTAACGATCCCAAGAATCGTGGCGCATCGTACTGTTTTACACAATTGTGCAATTCAGAACAAAACTGAGGAGTCGTAATGAGATGAGTTGTGTACATTCACCCTTGATCTGGACCAAAAACATTTGTCCGGTCTCACCACAAAATGAATTGAATCTCATGATTTGAAAATAAAACAATTGTACCCAATATGTAGCTGCAATCTAGATTTTAAATGACTTTATAGGACAAGTAGATACAAAGATAGAGCATTTGAATACTTGGAAATTATGTATAAACAAGACTGAGAAAATTGGCCACAAAGTAATCTCAGAAAAACTGCATAAAATACATTTTACTACATAACTGGTATGCACCATAGTTCAATGCTCTAAAACAAAATTTCTCTTAAAATTAGATTTCTGACCTATTTTGGGAATCGTACCTACAAATGCGACTCGTTTTGTGGTGTGACCTCATATTTTTGGTCATATCCAGTACACACTCTCGGCGATTCAATGTTCCTTTTTTATAATTTGTAAAGCCGATTTTGTTTTAAATTCAAAGATAGGCAAGAAACAGTTAATTTCAACTCCTTTAATTGTTTAACTCTTGTAAGATTAAATGCTTTTACAGAAGGCACCTGAGCTATCCAGGTTTTTAAAACTTGTTTTTAGTGTTTTCTTGTAAACATTTAAAAAACAAATTTCGAGTCCATATTTTGTTAAGACAATTATACTCAACCTTCATTTTTGTACCGCAAACTCATCTTATAACGACACCTCAAATACTTGACAAATTTAAGCATTTTGCAATCAACTTCTGGATGCTCAATTCATGATAATTAGACAAATTAACATTTACTACTTGGTGGTTTTTTCTTAATAAATTTTAAAACAGGAAGTTTTTAAACAAGTGCTTATAAAATTTCATTTAAACTTACATTTTGTTTTTTTTTTAATTTTCAAATAAAAAGAAATGGAAGATGCACAATGGTATAATTTTCTTTTGCTTAGCGTTAATAAAACCTTATTCTAATGTTGATAAAATTAATCAAAAGAACCATAACAAAAAACAAAAATAGTCTTATTAATACATTTTTAAGGAAACAGAAGACAGCTGGCTAGCATCCGATTGTTAGATTGAATGTCCATTTTAATTTTAAAGAACCAAGCTTTTTAAAATGACTCCTGAAGCAAATCAAGAGTTGATAGACAATCTTTAAAGCACCATTTTTTTTAAATAATGGGCCTGGTACTATGTACACGGAAATTATTCCAGTACTGTATGCAGCATATGGTTGTTGAAGTATCACCACTTTCATCCAATTAAAGGAAAACTAGAATATTCCCAACTATTTCAATAGCCGCTAGATGATAATTGGCTTCTAACATTATTAAGTACGCATTTCACTTAACTTTTAAACTTACTGGTATCTTTTTTAAAGAATCAATATTTAGATGATAAGTATATTGATTTATTTAACACTCTTGTAGGTTGCATTTTCTCTTTAACCAACCAACACTCACCTTTTTACTTTAAAAGTTCAGTAATCAAACCTCAGTCCTTTATGCTCGGGGTGTGAACCAACTCCTGTCCCTGTGATGTTATGGCTCCCAATCCAATTAAAAGAAAACGCATTTATGTTTATAGATTAATGTCATTTAAGGAATGATCAGAAAAACATGCTAATTATTTTATCTTGTTCAACTACTATTCACTTGGTAAATATAACATGATAGAATATTGGGATGTGAGCTCAGTTTCTTAACTAAATGACAGATCGTACGAATTGAGAGCAATCCCGCGGCATATGAATCCACAACATGGCATCACACAGACCATCAGGTGAGGGCTGCTCATCACAACTCACGGATCCAACATATCCACTACTACCTTAAACAATCAATTTTAAATGGAAAACTTTATGACGTCCCTAGGCTGGTTTAAATCTTCGTACTACCTCAGCCAGTGCCAAATTGTGTGCCTTGTTCTTAAGCCATTATTTACTCAACACAGTCACGTGCAAGGTGACCGGGATTTCCACACTTGTAGCAATCTCGATCTCGTTCGCTATCTCGCTCACCGTTAGGACAGCTACGAGCCATGTGCCCAGTCCTGTCACAACTGAAACAAAAATTATTAATAATTAAAATACCTTTAACTTAGATATATTAGCCTAAAAATGACAAGCCCCTGAAATTATGCAATAATATGATGAATGTGTGCGTTTTCGGATGATCATAATCTGTATAGGGGAAGAAATTTGGATACAAAACATCACATTCTGGAAAATATTTTTATGCCTATTTCAATTATGAAACTTTTGAAAGCATTGAATGTTTAACTTAGATATTAGCCTAAAAATGACAAAAACCCCTAACATTATGCAATAACTGGATGAATGGGTTTTGAGATGATTGTCATTAGTAAAGGGAAAATCATTGGATACAAAATAATCACATTATGGAACAACGTTTATGCTAATTCCAATTATGAAACATTTGAAAGGACAGAATGTTTAATGTTTAAGAAATATTAGCCAAAAAAATGATGAAAACCCTAAAAATTATGCAATAATATGATAAATGTGTGGGTTTTTAGGATGATTACAATTTATACAGGGAAACTCGACAATGTAGAAACAGCAAAAGCAACTGCTGGCACTGGCTATACCAGTCTACAAAAAGGTTCACCTAAATGTAATAATTAGCACGCTGAAATAGGCTAGTAAATTAATTTAACTGTGTTCATAATATTGACCTCAATGTGGTAGACAAATGGGCCAATTAAACATAGAAATTGGAAACTTAGAAATATAGTAAAAAAAAAACACTGAATATGTAATACTCAAGAATTGCAACATGCAGACATTCATACCCCATTGGTACAAATGTTAGTCTACAAACGTGGCGAGAATTTGTAGGAGGCAACTTGACTGGCATTCATAAAAAAAAAAATGGATCGCTAAAAATTAGTAGGCCTACAACAAGCGTCGCTAATAATTAGGAGTTTGAAATAACATTGGCATCAAAATATTGTGGCTGACATATGGACCGATGTGATAGGAAACTGAGGAAAATGCTGAATAGTTACAGGGGTGTAAAAAGTCGGTGGTCCGAGGTCCGGGACTCAGCAATCTTTAGGCTAGGCTAGCTAAAAACACAGGTTAGCTAGACCGACGGCTAGCGACTTAGAAAAAAATAATTGCTACTAAAACATAGCCTAGGCCAGGCTAGAGCAGCTAGAAGTAATGGAGTGTTGCATATGTGAAAGAAAAGAATAAAGAATAATTAAATAAAGTGAATAACAAAAAACAAGAGTAGACATTTTATTGTTATCAATCGTCGTCTTACCCTGCTTACCGTAAACACTGTAGGAAGCGGTGCGTGTTTACCTATGACATGCGGCTAGCGACACATTCAGAATGGAGTAGATTGTAGTTTAATTTCTAGGTAAGTCATTCATTTTTATGTTTTTTGTTTAGTATAGTCTAGTAAAGCAAAGCAATAGTAGATAAATTTATTTACCACATACATGTTGCCAAAAATGTGGTGGTTTTGTAGAATTAAAATACTGTACATACGCACCGAAGAATGCCCGTCATACATTATGCCACTCAAAATTGGTGGCGCTCTTGCATAAAAGGTAGAGTACGAAACGCCTGGTTCGCATTTTACTGAATTTCATTTAACAATTCGGTGGTGATAATTCGAATGATTTGTATTTATACAAAATATGTTTAAATATATACAATGAATAATTTTGAACATATTTTTCACCCAAATATATTCTGAATCTTGTACAATAATAAGAAATATTTTGTATACTTTTTTTTTCATATTTGGCACACCATACCTTATGATTTCATTGTTCATTCGCAATCGATTGAAGAAAAGTTTTTTCTGACATGCTTGACAGTTCACGACGATTGACATACGGTAAGACAATGGAAATTGCAAATAGCAAATTAATATGAACATTATTATTATCTAAAGTAGTCTGGTCGTAGGGTTAGGCACCTCCGTGGGCTAGGCCTATATTACTTATGTCTGGTGCTAAACCCTACCGTGACCAATTAGGCAAACCTTAAAAAAACCATAGGCCTAGCTAGGCCTAGACATATAGATTTGACATGGTATCGTTATGATCGCGGGTTTGTTTACACTGTGATAACAGTTTAATTGATTGTTATATTTTTGCCATGTATTATAGCAATCATGATTAGGCTATTAAGCCTTTCATTTCGTTATTGTAAAACTTAAAATGAAGTGAGGAAATAAATGTTTACTATGATGTTAAAATTGGATTCCTTCGTGCTCATTTTACTTTCTTGTCTATTTGTGTTGACTACTTAGGGCCATTGTAAAAGAATCAAAGATGAGTTTGTTGGTTTACCCGATTAACTCCTTTTCACATTTTACCTCAACCTGACATTGTGCTTGCTTTGTTATTGATTTTTCCGCAATTTCAGCCTCAGTATTTATATTGATACGAAAAAATTATAAAAGAATTTGTATTATTTGAAATCTATATTTTCCCTTTATTTACAAGTTGTCTGTGGGTTTCATTTGTATGTGAGTATCACACAGATTTGTACTTTCGTGGATGGTGTTACAGTTTAATCCAGCAACATATTAATATTTTATCATGTAGCAGGCTGGAAAATGTCTAGTAAAAATATAATCTGGGCTAGTAATTTGTTTAGGCCAACTAGACCTCAGTCTAGCAAGAATATTCAACTTTTTACAGCCCCGAGTTATTCTCGAGACCGAGATGCGCAAATTGATTTTACTCAGCAGAACGAAAGAATGAAACTCCACTATTCCAATTCAATATTCAGGCCCTTAAAAAGTGACAATGAACTCAAGAGGTCAAATTGCTGTCAAGAATATGAATTGGCTACTTCAAAGCAATTATAATTGGCCAATTATCGCTTGAAAAAATTGAGGTTTAGAAAAAATTAATGGCTGAAAACTTGAGAAAAAAAGTATTTTAGTTTAGTACCGGAGGAACTGTTTGTATTTCACTGCAGGTTTCAAGTCTAAATATTCCAACCACTCGGCTATTTGTCGATAAAAAGCTTGCTTTGGTCAAACTATTTAAAACTTTACACATTCAAATGATATTATGTTGGTATTATATTAACCAATTTTCAAGTCCATAGCCCTAGTAGTTTTTATACAGGATTAAATTAAATACATAGCCTCCAAAACAAGCGTTCCGGTGACCCACATTATATCGCGCGTCAGCTGTCATGAGTAGAGCATATGATGAGCATGTATGACACACATCAATAAATGATCATATGAAAAAAAATTGTCTGGCACTAGTGTTTAAGACACTTTTCTGCCAGTTAAGTATGAATTTTGTTGAACCAAGATATTTTTTTTCTGGTGCGAACAAAAAATTGATAGCAACATGTTTGAAAAAAGTGCTGGAGAGAGAAAAATTGTGAAAGTCTTTATTTCATGAGAAAAAAAACTTGAATAAAACTTCAGTTACCATTACGATTAGAAAATGGAAAGAACACGCATTCTAGAAGGGAAAACTGTTTGCTCAGAAAAAATATTTTCATACTATGGAAGAAGCACTTTGTTCACAGAAGAAAAATACCTGCATTAACAAATAGCAGTGACAGATTGTGATGAACCTCGAGTATCTCGGGGTTCTGCAACAAACATTACCAAAGAACAGGAATTAAAATTGTACAGCGAACACAATGAAAATTATAATGGTTTGACTTAAAGAAAAAGTTTCACAGAAACCTTAAATAAGTTTTCGACGAGAAAAAGAATGAGCTCGTGAATGAAAATGATTCCATTTTAGATTGCGTGCAATAGACATAACAGAAATCTCCGGAATTTGCGTTTTTGACTCATTATTTTGATTTTGGTCCCATGAACAGAATACTTAACAGATGAATTTGAAATTTGGTCTGTATACTTAGAACATGATGTTCTTTGAGTGTGTACATTTTTAGAAACTGACGAAAAAGGGTTTTGAAGATATCCAGTGTCAAAGTACGGGCAATTTTTTTATGCCCACCCGGTATATTTGATGATTGTTATATTTATGCTTACCGATAACACTTTATCTTTGGACATTCGTTTGAGATGTGCCCAGGTCCACCGCACTGATAGCAGTTAATAACCCTCTTGCTCTCTCGCTGTGGTTCATTACACTCGCTTGCAAAATGCCCTAGTTTCTGGCAATTGTAGCAATGACCTCCCTTGCTTGTATCCTTATTTGGACAATCTCGCATCATATGTCCAACCTCCTGGCAATTGTAGCATCTATCCACCTTGCTGGGACATTCACGCATTCGATGTCCTACGGCATTGCACTGGTAGCAGACGGCTGTAAGAAAACAATTTGAAAAAGTAATAATACACAGCGCAACATACATGTTACAACAACCTGCTCTTGAGCATGTGATGATAGCTATCAGGTGATTAGGGGGGATCCAACAAGGCAAATAATGTTTTAATTTTGCTTGTCTTGAAATAGCAACTTGGAACTTTTTTAGAAGGATGTGTTGTAAATTGATGGGACATGCATCCAGGCATACTACAGAGCTCAAATTTATCCAGAGACACCAAGGCAAACTGGCTATGGCCTACACTGCCACTCAATTAGCCTCACTGCCTTAAAGAATTGACCACAGTTAAGGCCAATTTTGCTCCCCTTATTCTCAGCAATACCTAATGGTACAAGTCATATTTTAATGTTTAAAGGCATTTAAATCCTTATCCTTAATACTCCGAGACTACAGTAGTATAAACTAACATTCAAGGCGTCCTTTGCTTCGATTCTAGTGGTGTGGCATGGTCAGTTAACCCATTGTTTAACAGCACCATTCTAACGAAGAGAAGGTATTGAGTTTTGAATCCTCTTACGGTGGCCAAATTAATTAGTACTTTAAAATCTATTAATAAAAAAAATTAGACACTTTTGTACGAATGGACATTTTAAATATTTAAATTTTTTTTCTTTTACATTAATTTGATGTCCTGTCGAAACTACCTTAGAATGTTAAATTCATGCGTCATGTCCTACTAGGGGTAAAGTAATTAATGCACAACAGTTTTTACACCTCTAAATCACAGTGAAAGCGGCAGTCTGGTGGGCGATTGCTTGTTAATTAATGGAAGACCACTTTTACACCTCTAAACCACAGTGGAAGCGGCGACCTGGTGGGCGGTTACTTGTTATTTAATCAATACAAGACCACTTTTACACCTCTAAATCACAGTGAAAGTGGTGACCTGGTGGGCGGTTGCTTGTTATTTAATTAATGCAAGACTGGTTTTAAACCTCTAAACCACAGTTGAAAGCGGTGACCTGGTGGGCAGTTGCTTGTTAATTAATGCAAGACCTCTTTTAGAAATTGGCAATTGTTTGTTATTTAGGTTTTAGAATAGAATGTTCTGTCTCTTACATTCATCCTCCTTCACATTGGTACAGTCCTTGGCAAAATGACCAGTTTTGTTGCATTTGTAACAACGATCTGTAAGAAAACAATATTAAAAAAGAATGTGATTAGACTTAACAATTTTGTATTCATGAAATATAGGCAAACTTTTGCTCTCTCTAACCACGCTAAGGCTGTGTCCAGACTATCAAATTTTCTTTGACAAAAAATTGTCAAAACAATATATGGCAAGGACATGCGTGATGTTATCATGGCCACGTGATGTTATGATCACACATAGGCATCAAAGTTTTTTTTTGAAGAAAATTTGATAGTCTGGAGTGGGCTTAAGTGTTAAAGAATAATGGATGGATGGAAATGGTGGCCGGTTGGACACCTTGACTGTATTTCAATGACTTAAGCAAAATCAGTTTTATCTTTTTATCGATGCATGTAATCCTGTCAAACTATTTTTTTGCTTTTGTGACATTTTCAAATATTTTACTATAGCACTGGGCTAAGAAGAATTAATCATTACTAGCCCAGACCAGTTTTTAATAGACATGTACTTTGGGCAGAACATAATTCAAGCCATGAAAATGTACATGGCTGGGCTCTATTATTGGTGTATAGTCTTGTATTGTATACACTTTGGACTGACTTTGCTTTGGGCATGAACAAACTTGTCATGTACACTTATTTCTTATTTTACTAACCACAATTTCAAGGCCTTTCATCCTACATGCTACAGTAAAGCTTACCTGAAGGCCTTCCACTCGGCCTACGGCTACTCTCACACCATCCTACATGCTACAGTAAAGCTTACCTGAAGGCCTTCCACTCGGCCTACGGCTACTCTCACACCCATCCTACATGCTTTAGTAAAACTTATCTGAAG
>JAOTQE010100620.1:2466-13935 GCA_025631205.1 Nesometra sesokonis
AAACATAGAAGATCATGTATATTATATTGAAATATAAGTGCTGTAGTCCTCGTCAGACCTATTTTGTCAGAAAATCTCAATTTCATCTCACCTACGATACGCCAAATTTTGTGGCGAGACCTCACAAACAGGCGCGGATCCAAGGGATGTGTGAGAGGTGTGGTGGCTTATCCCCACACTGTGTGCCCCTAAATGTGCACCAGATAGCAGCCATAGAGAAGCATTTCTTTGACCCTAGGCAGCCTCATGAAACAGGCCTATATTGCCGCCTGTTTCAGTTAAAATCTTCCACGTGCGCTGGTCTAACTTGGCATGGGCCCCGTAATCTAGCTCCGCTGGATCCGCCCTGTAATGGTACCGTACTTGCGGGGCAAAACAGCATTTTAACAATGTTCAATGAGCTTATTCAAACATTTAAACGGGGCGCGTATGAATATACAGTAATTCTTACGCAAAATATATCGAATACCCAGTGAGGTTAGAAAAACTTCGAAAAATATACCAAGTTGTTTACGAATGTGCTAGTGATTCGGAATCAAATCGATCGAAAAAAAAACGTTTTTAAAGTATTCTAAACTGTACTGAGTTTTCTGTAGATTTTCATGTCAGAGTTGGGCAAACACATAATACTTATTTACCATTCGGATTTAGAATTGGTATAGATTTTAATTAAAAGATATGAAAGCTCAGACTGTTTATGTTTGTTAATTATATTAATTTACGAGGTATTGGAAATGAACAGTTGCGGAATTACGCATATTCAACAATGCAAACTAAGTACAAAAATTATATATAATTTAATGAGACAACATAATTATGTAAATTCCGAACAATTTGACACCAAGATCAACCATGGGTTAAGAAATGGAGTGTATGGAAAAAGTGATATATTTTGTAATAAGTTAAGTTTTGTACAGTAAATGTTTGTGAATATATTCGTATTGACAACAATGCGTGAATTTAAATAAATACATTATTCCACGGACAAGGTATATACATTTGTTATTCTATTAGATTAAATATGAGCATTTACATTCCGAACAATTTGACACCAAGATCAATTATGTTAAGAAATGAAGAGTAATAGTGAAAAAGTGAAATATGTATCTTCCATGTTAAAGTGCTTGTGCATATCCTATGTTAAATGTATTTCCGTGTTGAAATTGTATGTGAATAAATAGAGTAACAAATGGAATAATGTGCACAAAGTTGTCATTCTATTGAAATAAAAAAACATGTATATTCCCACATATTTGACACCGATATCAACTAAGTTAAACTTTGAAGCCATGGTTACTTCAATACAAAATAGAGGGCGCTATGTTACCTGAATTTCTCGTCATAGATCTGTTTGTGTAATCGTCCGTTCGTTCATTGTTCCCTTGATTATTACACCCGATCTCCGCCTACAAAGTTGGGCGGAGATTATATTTTCGCCCCTGTGTGTGTTTTTCTTGATTGTGAACAGCTTAAAAGCCAAAGTTTTCATCATAAACCTTTGAAACTTAGCCACAATGTCCAGTGACTAACGATCTCAAGCTGATTGAAGTGTAAAGGGGCAGGGTCAACGGTCAATGGAATTTTTCAGGAGACGTCAGACTTTATAGTATCTTTACATAGATAAATATCAAAATAAATATTATCCTTAGCGTTATCTTTATAAAGGTTAATTTAACCATTTTGATATTTTCTATCCGCTTCTAATGCAAGGGCTAGACAAGCAGGTCGGGTCCCATATTTGGTTACATTGAATTATTTTTTTTTTTTTTCAAAAACGTGCAAAAAAGGGGACGACGTATTTCACGTTATAACCCTCATATTCAAATTACCGAAGCATTATTTTGTGTAAAATAGTTATAAAAACATAATACTAAAGGCTGTAGGAGTATTAAGTACAATTGTGTGTACATATTAAAAATCAATATGTAATTTGACTTCCGCGAAATGGACAATGTATATAGCGCGCCCTCTATATCGTCACACAAACGGTTTAACCATAGATCTGTTATTACGGCTAGATAATGATCTTAACACTGTAAAATGGCAGTCTCATGTAGGCGCCTACTATTTTGATTTCTCAGCCTTCGTCACAAACATGTAAATTAAATAATCATAACTGTTTTATAATTATTTTATTTTTAACCTTCGTTTGTTATACAAGTCATTTACATGTCACATAAAGTTTGTTGTCAGTGTCTTTAGATTTGGATTAAATTTACTTTAATTTATTGATAAATTAAAGACTGCCCATGCGCAATTTCGACATTGCAACAGCAGTGGAATGGGTTTAACTAGGTAGATAATGCTGCCGTAGTTGTGTGACGATATAGAGGGCGCCCTATACCGTCACTATTACGGTTTAGTCAGGTTTAATGACCTGGAATGAAATGCCCCTAGCTCGTTTGAAATAATCGTATACTTCTTTTTAGGAGAATCCAAGACACAAGATGCCAGAACCTTTATTGTATAATATGAAATGTATTCGTGGACCTGCTTAATAGATAGCAATGAATGTACTGAAACCACTTTAGTAACTAATTTTTATTTATTTGCATACACATTTTCAATTCATTGACTTACTTTCAATTTGACACCTCAAAATAAGGCGAGTCAATAGCGCCTAAAAAATAATATCAAGTTACTGCTGTTATGGTCTAATTCTGATCCGTTTCCTGCAGCTGCTTTTGTTGTTTCTACTGCTGTGGTTATTAAAAAAAAGCATACATCTTGAATGGAAGCATACAATAACATGCGAATTACAGCCTGTCGGACTAAATTGCGCAGCCCTACGAATGAACACAATATTCTATACATCTGGTGTACTGCAGATATAATAACAGTAACAACAACAATAACTATAACAACAACAACAATAACAACAACAATAACAACAATAACAATAACTACAATAACAACAATAACAGTAATAACAGTGATAATAATAATAATAATAATAACGATAATGATAACAATAACAATAGTAATAATTACAACAACAACCACAACAACAACCACAACCACGACAACGACAACAACAACAACAGCAAAAGCAAAAGCAAAAGCAACAGCAACAATAACAATAACAATAACAATAATAATAATAATAATAATAATAATGTAAACAAATAAAATCCAACTCAGCTTTGGATAAACGTAAAGAACCCTTCTCTAACTTCCGTATAAAAAAAATGTAATAAACTTAAATAACGTTTATATACGCCTAGTTAAAACGAGTGTGGTGTTTTGTTCCTTCATTTCTTTGTATAGAAGATGGATCAGTGATCCGAAACATGTTTACAATTAAATCTTTAGTTATTTTTCTAAAATGTGTTGTTTTCTTTATCAATTTGAAATCGTTTGGTTCCATCATTAAAGACTTAGTTCCAGTGATTTTGATTTACCTATTTGTTTTCTACAGAAGTTAGAGAAGAATTCTTTACGTTTATCCAAAGCTGAGTTGGACTTTAATTTTTGACATAACTACAAGTCACTTGGCGTATTTCCTAAATTTATTTGTTTTAAAATAATAATAATAATAATAATAATAATAATAATGATGATGATGATGATGATAATGATAATAATAATAATAGTAATAATAATAACGATAACAATAATAACAATAATAATAACACTAATAACAATAATAATGATAATGATAATAATAATAATAATAATAGTAATAATAATAATAAAAACGCTTAAAATTGAACGACGTTTCGAATCACCCATGGGTCCTTATCAAGCCCAATTAAAACAATAATTAGCTTTGTTATCTTTTTTACAATCCATAGCCATCAATCCGCTCACTACTCGCCGATTCAATCCTGTCTAATGTTGTTCTTGTGTGCATAGTTTCATAGCTCTGCACATCTATTAAAATAAATAACACAACAGGCGTCATTTAACATGAGGCGTGACATGGTAAAACGATCAAGTTGTAGGAAAATTGAAAATTGACTTATTGTTAAAACCATATTATATTTTTGTATGCTCTAAAATCATCAAAATCGGACGTAGTTATTGGACAAAATATACACAAATTTCCTTTGTATATGTTGTTGTTTATTTGCTTATTTCTCAATAACTTCCTGTGCGACAACTTGGTGGTTTTGCCATGACTGGCCTCATATTTTCATTTAATTATTGTAATTACAACATTGTATACAATTAAACACGACAAAATATTAAAGACTAAGTAAGATGCCTTTAATAAGTTTAGTTTTTAAAAATAGACTTTAGTATGCCGATTCATTCCTTTCTAATGTTGTTTTTGTGCAGATGGTTTCATATCTGCATCTATTAAAAAATCATACAACAGGCGCCATTTAACATTCTCATTCACTTATTGTATTTACAAAATTGTATACAACTAAACGTCACAAAATATTAAGGACTAAAATGACAGTAATAAGTTTAGTTTAGAAAATTCAATAGAAATTGATTTTAGTATGCATAAGAAATTATAGTGCTTACCATTTTGCGACTGAATCCCTATTTTTGTGTGCTCATGTGAATGCATTAGGCTGGTAGTGGTCTCGGTTTTGCTTAAAGTTGACCCAGAGGTTCCTGGCAGGTTTATAGTTTTGTATTCTATGCCCTAGAAGTATAAAATCTAACGGTAAATTATGCATTGGAAGATATTCTGATCGTAGCGTATAATACCAATTCTCGTATATGAAAATTTTACTAAATTTAGAAAAAAAACTACGGCAAAATCCAGGTAATTATTTCTCAAATTGGCTATTGTTTTTATTGGTGTATTACTTTCAGTGTAGGATGGCAATGGTTAGAATTCACATTTCTAATTTAAGTTGTATTACTTACAGCAATTTCACTGTCATTCAATAAGCCATTTCACGTTTTCAACTGCGCATGTGCAGTTTAAGGTCCAGTAATAAAACGACGCGCGGACAATGTATTCCTTTTCAATAAGCCACGTGTCGTTATATTGCTTGACCTTAACCATTCACATGCGCAGTTGAAACCGTGAAATGGCTTATAACATAACAACAGTGAAAATGAAATACAACTCAAACTAGAAGTGTGAATTCTAGGTACATATGACTTTCACCTACACATCGATCGGCACAATTTGACCTATTTTTTACATTTATCGCTTGACAAGTTTAGGTCACTGTGGCGGCGGTACTGGTGATGGTGATGATGAATAATTACCTCGGAATAATCTTCAAATGGAAGAGTGTACTCGTTTACCTTAGCCTGTGCATCAATATCTACCTCTTTGTCCTTCAAATAAATTATAATATATATATAAGTATATTATCTTGTCGATAGCGTGACTCACAATGAATGGGGACTGGTTCGTGCAGCCATCTTCTCCATAAGTATTTGAGAGACATAGATTGATGAGCTCAGATCCTCTGGAACCAGATGTACGGATGCGGCAGAATGGTTCGCTGATTGGTACGGCTGGAGTATCTCATTAACCACAGGGTACCAAGATTAAGATGGGGTTTCGGAGTTCTGTAGAATTTACAATTCTAGATCGAAAATAACGATTCATTCAAATTGGATGTACCTTTAGGAGGAGATGCGACATACGTAATAAGTTTATGGTCCACTCTTTTAACGTCAGTCTTGCCGGTTTGGGGCTGAGGTCAGAAAATTTCGGGTATGGAACTTATAGATGCACGGCAATGGCGCTGTTTCACATTAAGAAAAGCTTTTTAAAGTGTCACAATTTAACAAATTAAGATATGACCACAATACCATACAAAATATTGGTACGATCGCAGAATATGTCGTACCGGTTTCGCCGGAAAATCGTGTTCAGGGTTATATACGTTACATGAAGAATGTAATTGTTGCTCCTCTGGTATTAATTGCTAAAAATGCCCACCCATTTTATTTTTTTGGTATTTCACAAAATAAATTTTAAAAAAAACAAAACATTAATGTACGGTAGGTGTATCAACACTCAACATTCCATAAAACACGTCGTCAACGATGATAGTGGTAAAACAGTAACAATAGTAATGGTAATAGTTGGAAATAATACCTTAACCAACTCCGTGTCTATAATTTCAATATATTCCGGAATGCACACGTTTGGTTTCAGATAGCCGTTTTCATCAGCGTTTGTTTTTATGTACTCATCTGCATCTATATACATGTAGGTATCTGCCTCATCCCCGTCTATCTGAAGACTCTGGTAAAATTCCTTACTGCTAGTCACTGGTAGAGGCTTTGAATTTGTACTCTGAGATCAAAACAAATACATAATTTACAGTCAATGGTCGTATACGCCATTTCTCGGTTTCAACTGCACATGTGCGTTACCAAGGTCAATTAATGAAACGACGCGCGGCTCTTATTGAAAGGATGATTGACGCGCGTAGTTTTATCACCTGACCTTAATCTGCACATGCGCAGTTGAAACCGTGAAATGGCTTATTTAAATGTACTGGTTGTAACACCAGTTATACAGGCTGCACTTGCCGTCATTTAATTACGAGGATAAATAAACACTTAAAGCTAGATAAAAACTCTCACACCTTAAAACACTTAAATGGTAACCTTAAATGTAAGAAGTTGGTTAATGACAAATGACCGCAACAGCAGTGAGATCAAGTTAAAGATCAAAGAATCACTCCACATGAAATGGAACAATCCTAATTTAAATAAACAAGTTCAACATTAAAAATGTAAAGTTATCAATTTTGGTGCTACGTGTCACTGATTTACTTTTGATCATTACCTTAATGTAGGTAATGTAATAGGTTTGTAATTTAAATAGTAATTAGCATTTTCGTTTATATACGCCTAGTTAAAACGAGTGTGGTGTTTAGTTCTTTCATTTCTTTGTTCAGAAGATGGATCAGTGATCCGAAACATGTTTACAATTAAATCTTTAGTTATGTTTCTAAAATGTGTTGTTTTCTTTATCAATTTGAGATGGTTTTGTTCCATCATTAAAGACTTTAGTTCCTGCGATTTACCTATGTTTTCTACGGAAGTTAGAGAAGAATTCTTTACGTTTATCTAAAGCTGAGTTGGATTTTATTTTTTTACATAAATATATAATCATCGTCATCACCAATACATTAGACTAAATGTACCATAAATGATCACTATTATTGGAAAGAATCATAGACGTATCTTCGGTTTAGCAACTGATTTTTAAACGAATTGTGTTATCATTGTTATTATTTATCATTGTCATTGCTACAATGATTCACACCGGAATTTGTATCGCTCATTGGGCTAAATAGATGTTTGAGATCCAATGAGGCAACAAAACATTAAAAAGACAATAACTCATTTTACAAAAAAACCCTCTTATTTAAATACCCCTGCCGATCCCTTAAAATATGTAGAATTGATCGAGGTTCTACTGTACTTTATTTCGTAATAACAAGATTAACCTTTATAACAAGGTATCATGATGGATCCTTTGTCATTCTGTTTAACTCGTCGGAGAGTTGCTTAAACGGTGGTCTGCTTTCAGGATCCAAGAGCCAGCCTAGAAACCATGTAAACAAGTTAATTAATTACAAATATAACAATAATTATTTCAGTGAATAATTTCTCAAGTTAAACCAAAATTGAATACTTACGTGTGAGGTTTTGATCGGTACTCTACGAAACTTCATCAATGACTGGTAAGCTATACGCAAACATAACAACATAGAGAAGGCGCGTACAAATTGTCCAATCTGCACAACCAGCTCATTAGTTTTGAAATGATCGTAGAGCGCGGATAAGAAGATCCAAAGTTGTCTCCAACTAGTATACCAGTCATTGCCTGAGGAAAGTTTGTAGAGTAAACACCGAAACAAGTGGTGGCGCCATCGGGGGCCAGGTTCCCAGCTTCCCTGTCGGGGAAATCTTGGCGCCACCACTGACCAAAACGTCACACACGACAGTATTCTATTTTGTTTTAAATTAAGAAACTATTTACTAGTATACCAAAAAGCAGACGAAATTATTTTATACAATATCAATTCCCAATAAAATTGGCAAATGGCCAACTCTCAGTACTTCACAATTATTATTATCCACTTTTAGTAATTCCATAACAAAATAGTAAGATTGAAAACGCTATGGTTACATGCGAACATGTGTGTAGATGCTTACTGGTATTAATACATAACCACACATTCTACATTCTAGTTTTGGACAAGAGCATTGAGACAAAAACACAAGAAGCTTACTAGCTAATTTCTTCGTGTTTCAGCAAAACATTGTCGTCGTGTCTACCAATCTTCATCACCTTGGTGATGTTGATGAAAATTGGTAGACAGAGCAGGAGGTACAGTATTCAAGCGGAACGACAACTCCTAAAGCAGTGCAGCGGTTTAAATACTTAGGAAGTATACTATATGAAGATGGTCACTGTGAAAATGACATAAGAGTAAGAGTATTGATGGCAAAGGGTTATTCACTGGTAGTATTTTTCTACAGTTGAGGAAGAGGTTGGTCAATTCCTTGGTCTGGAGTGTGTTGATGTACGGCTCTGAGACATGGACCTTGAGGAAGGCTGACAGAAAACAAGACAGATGCATGTGAGATTTGAAGGAGAATGTGTAACATCAAGTGGACAGACAGGATTAACAACACTGAGGTTCTACGATGAGTTGTTGAATCGCATCTAATGATAGCAGATACCATCAAGCAAATAAAGGAGAGATGGATTGGGCACATAGTACGACACGATAGTCTTGTGAAGGATGTGATAGAAGACAGAATAGTAGGAAAAAGACCAAGAGGAAGAAAGAGAATAGTTATGCTTGATGATATACGGAGTGGAAAGAGCTAAAGTGAGATGAAGAGGAATGGAGAAGACCGGAAGTATTGGAGTAGAATGTTATGAGGGACATGTCTTGTTGCAGAACACTATTGATGGTCGCCATGTCGCCTAAACTCATTTTTTCAACTACACTATTGAGTTCCGTGGTCGTACTCTTTGTGCACGGATACAGGTCTTGGCGGTTAGAATGCGTGGCAGTTCTGGTAAATTTAGCCACGACATCGTTGGAGCTATGTAAGAACATTAAAAACAATACTGAGCTCTAATTGCCCGTGAATTGCTCTCAATTAACTAATTTAGCAATTATTTGTTTTGTTTTTAAAGGTTTAAATGGTGATATGTCCATACACATTATAACGTTTGTGGTACACCACGTGTGTAGATGTAAGCTACTCAACATTTCGATCGAGGTGCTTCGATCGTCATCAGGAGAGTGAGAATGCAGATAGTCCAATGAGTGGGGTTATAAATAACTGGGCTGAGAGTAAGTGGTGGTCAAAGAGTCGGAATGGAGAAACTAGCTTAAAACAAATCATCGTTTCAAGGAGGTGTGAAGAATAAAAAACAATAGGCTAAATTATTTTTGTCTAAATAAAATTTAGGTGGTAACATCGCAAAGTCTGCAACTGACTAATCCTTTTCCTTCATTATGCCTTCTATAATTTCGACTACCACTATTCAATGTCACTTCCATAAACATTGCCAAGACACCAAATTCGTCGTCACTCGTAACCTCCACTGTCATTCTATCGTCACCCTCCTCTTCGCCCTCATCCTCCCTTCTTCTTGGTCGCCTCATCACCATCATTAAATCGAAACTGTCGTCATATTTTTATTTACTTACATTTGAGCATGATCGTGTAGACATCAATTGTGCAAATCTTTGGTTGTGGTAACCTCTGTCCTTGTTCTATGATTTCTGCCATGTCACGATTCTTGATTCCATAATACGGCATCTGACCGAAGGTCATCATTTCCCAGAGCGTTACGCCTGTACGATTGTGTATGAAAAAAAGTTGCGGTATCACAAAATGTAGTTTCAAGAAATGACCCAACAGGGAATGACCCAACATTTCAACGGCAAGGGATAACAATAAGGTTTTACAATAGAATAAATTCCGGCCATCTAAAGTTATAGTCGGGTGGGATGGAGTGCTTACCAGGCTTAAGCCCCCATAAAATTGACCCGATTTTTAAATGACAATGTACTATTGAAAATAAATAGATGCACAGCGGCTTGTTCCATAATCATCATAACTAAAATGTAGGGGTGACTGCGGATGAATTAGAATAATGAAAGATATAACAATAGTCTAGTGGGAAGGAGGGGTTACCATGCACCCAAATTACGTATTTTTTTAACATAGATTTTTGCAATCCTGAATATTAAAGAATCTTGATTTTACCAAGACCAAAATATGGGGTTGTTTTAGGGCAATTTTGGCAGCCATGTTGGGGTTATTAAAATGCAACATATGTAATGTAAAGTTCGATTTATATAACGCCTTCAGTAGAGTCTCAAGGCGCTGTGGACCAGATGTTACACGTTCATATGACTTTGTACGCCCCTAAGGGTCTCTTTATGCCCTGCTGCTCGATACAGGCGCTCATTCATCTGTCCACGGGAAGAGATGTATGGAACAGTACACCGGGGTAACCCCCTACTCGTCTAAAAAGATATACTGGGTTCTTTATAGTGCAAACGAGCCGTATGTATACACTGGACCTACGGTTTATAGTCCTTATCCGAGAAGACTTGTTCCACCACCAGAACCATGGTGCGATAGGGCCTCGAACCCATGCTGTTGTTATCGGTATGGTTCACGGTTTCCTGCAATTAACCGCTCGGCCATACAACTCGAACTACATAAATCGAACTACATTGCATAACATATCGGAGTTACTCAGCAACCAGTGATTGTAGAGATGTAATTCTTGTGTCAAATTGTTCAGAATGTACATATTCCTATATGCCCTAATGCAAAGTTTTTCTGTAAAATGGCCGCAAATGTTACTTCTGACCTTTGACCCCGTTTCCATACAGGGTCTGTAACTGTGTAATGACATAGAAACTTAATGTCTTGGTTTCAAATTGTTCGTAATATAGATATTTATATTTGCTTTAATGAACATCTTTCTTCCAAGATGACCGGAAATGCTATTATTTTACCTTTTACATTAAGTATGACTTTTTAATAATTTTGTCTCTTTTTTCATACTTCTTCTATATCTTGGCTATCAGTGGTCATTAGAGACTTGATTTTGGTCTCAAATTGTTCAGAATATACATATTCCTATTCACTCTGATAATGGAACATTTTGTTTCAATATGAACGGAAGTGCCAATTGACCTCATTTGCATAAAGTATGCGTATCATCACAACCCATGGTCCCAGAAACTCTATTTTGGTGTCAAATTCTTCATAATGTATATATTCCTATTCAATTTATTGGAAGAGTTGGCAACAGTATAACCAGAAATGCCATTTTCGACCTCTGACCTCATTTCGCATATGCATATCTTAGCCACTAAGGTGACAGAAACTTGATTTTAGTCTCAAATTGTTCAAAATATATATATTCCTATTCACTCTAAAGGAAAAGTTTGTTACAATATAACCGGAAATGTAATTTTGAACTTTTACATTATTTTGCACAAAATATGTATATCTTGATAAATGGAACTCAAATCAATA
>JAOTQE010100631.1:0-13935 GCA_025631205.1 Nesometra sesokonis
AACTGGAATCCACATTTTTCTTATTCTGTGATGTTTGTAGATGTGTTTAAAGCTAATTTCCAAGAATCTACCCAAAAACTTTTTTTACATAAGCCCACAGACTAACCAACACTGCTCTTATGAGGGCCCTTAGTTCAGACCATGTAGAATTTAAAACAAACTTAATTTACTATTGGTACTTTCCAATAGGCAGTTTTTCTGCTGAAATATTCATTTTTTCATTCATTCTGTACTTTTGTTATTAAAACTATGGCACAACCAATTTTACAAATGGTGGCCCGTAGGCCAAATTGCTTGTAATATTACAAAAAAAAGTCAAAAACTATAAAAACATACTATAAAAAATTAAAATACAATAAAAACCACTTTAACCATGACTAATAAAATGTAGATCATCAACAGCACTAATCAGAGGGGAGGTGGGGGGGGGGGGAGGGTAGCACATTCAAGTTACCAAAAGGGAATAAATTATATGTTATTGAGTAATTGGATATAGTATTGGAATCTATTAGTTTTTGATTTTTTTGCAAATATGTTAACTCTCACTGATGATGTCGTGATTTATTTGTAAGTGGGTCGAGTTGCGTTAACAACTACGGTAATTTTCAGATTTAATGTGCTCGGGAGAACGCTAGTAACATTTTACATAAGTCTGGCGCATGCGCAGTTTGATTTGTTTACGAAAGGGGCGGAATTTATGTTTTATCTTTATTACATTTATTTTCAGTAATTGAAGAGAAGGGAGTGAGGTTGAAGTTAACAGTTACAGACACACCAGGATTTGGTGATCATATTAATAACGAAAACTGGTAAGATAAAATCATGTACTTTTTCCCACACCTTTAGGGGACCATGTCAAAATTTCCCTGCTCCATTTACTGCAGTAATTCATTTACAACAGTAAAGCTGCCTAAGTCCATTTATTTTTAAGTCGAATTTGTTTTTCATTAACTCGATTTTTTTCTCCAATGCTATATTTAATTTTACTTGGGCAAGTTTGACTGTATTAGTTCAGTAGCTGAAAAAGAATTACTAAAAACAATCTGTTGAGATGAGACCTTGTGTATCAGAAATATTAGTAATAATATTTGTAACATCTGGAAGCCAGTTGTAAGTACTCCACTAAGTGAGCACTTAAGTCTTCAAGTTGCCTAGTATGCCATGGGCAATGCTTACACTTATGAACTACTATACTAAACTAGCTCCTCAAATACTTGAAGCTTTTACACTTGCAATGTAATATGGTACTTATCCTGGTTGTTAATAATTTGTAGTTGAACTGTCTCTTAAGTGTGTCAATTTCTCAATCAGTGTTGTGGTCCATAGTTATTAGCATCATCATCATTCACTGGCATCGTCATTGTTATTCATCATTGTTATCTTCATCAGTTAGAATCATAGAAGTCATCAACATCTCCATCATCATCATCATCATCATCATCATCGTCATCGTCATTGCCGTAATTGTCATTGTCATCATCAATGTCCACATTGTCATCGTCTTCATAATCTTTATCATTGTCATCATCATCAATCATCGTCATCACCATCAGTCATCATCATTATCATCGTCATTATCATTATCAACATCATCATCATCATCGTCATCATCATCATCATTATCGTAAAAATCATCATCACCCTCATCATCATCATCATCAGTCATCACCATCATCGTCATTATCATCATCATCATCATCATCGTTATTATCACCATCCTCATCATCAGCACCTTCGTCATCGTCACCATCATCATCCCTCGTCATTATCATCACCATCATCATTCCTTGTCATCATCATCATATTTTTTAGACAGTTTTGTCGAGTCTAAAACAATAGTGTACGGGTAGCAGGGGAGATTCAGTATTATATAAAGGGAGGGCAACAATTTCAAATGGGAAATGACTATTTCTAACTTGGTGGGCATGTTCATGATTTTTCATACTATACTGCCTGTTTTTGCCTATATTTTGGTCTATAACAAATTTTGTTAATGGGGGCAGTGCTGGAGTGGGAGCACAAGTAATATAATACTTAATAATTTAACAGAATTAGGGGAGCATGTGCTGAATGTACCCCCTCTAATGTACCCCCTCTAATGTACCCCCTCTAAATCTGGTCTTGGGTAGTGACTGTTAAACTGCATTAAAAATTATAAACACATTTTTTAATTAAACATCATTTGGAAGTTTCGTGCTCCAATATAAATCATTTTTAATTGCATTAAGGTTAAGCGGATCTAGGCCTACATTATTAATTTGGAAGGAAATGTGTTTTAATATTAGCATTAATAATTACTAATGCCAATATGTCGGTACATTGGAAATATTTAGAACTAATACACTTTTTTCCTGGCAAGTAGTAAGGATAAGGACTAGCGACCATGTTAAAATTATCCTGCTGCAGTTACTGCAGTAATTAATTTACAACAGTATTAGGGACCATGTCAACATTATCCTACTGCAGTTACTGCAGTAATTCAGCTACAACAGTATTAGGAACCATGTTAAAATTATCCTGCTGCAGTTACTGCAGTAATTTAGTTACAACAGTATTAGGGACCATGTTAAAATTATCCTGCTGCAGTTACTGCAGTAATTCAGTTACAACAGTATTAGGGACCATGTCAAAATTATCCTGCTGCAGTTACTGCAGTAATTCAGTTACAACAGTATTAGGAACCATGTCAAAATTATCCTGCTGCAGTTACTGCAGTAATTCAGTTACAACAGTATTAGGAACCATGTCAAAATTATTCTGCTGCAGTTACTGCAGTAATTTAGTTTTAACAGTATTAGGGACCATGTTAACATTAGCCTGCTGCAGTTACTGCAGTAATTCAGTCTCAACAGTATTAGGAACCATGTCAAAATTATTCTGCTGCAGTTACTGCAGTAATTTAGTTACAACAGTATTTGGGACCATGTAAACATTAACCTGCTGCAGTTACTGCAGTAATTCAGTTACACCAGTATCAGGAACCATGTTAGCATTATGCTAACCTGCAGTTACTGCAGTAATTCCGTTACAACAGTATTAGGGACCTTGGCAACATTATTACTGGATAAATGCAATAACTGCAGCAGACCTAACAATAGATTACTGCAGTTAGCAGTAGGAGAGAAAATATAATAGCATACTATAGTAAGGCCAGTAGCAATTCATTACTGCAGTAACTGCAGTAGAATTATTTTGACATGATTTCTTAGGCAATTTTCACTTTAGTACTGTATATAATAATCAACATACATGAACTTATTATTGAACATGAACTCTGACTACTTCACTTGCTTGTATACAGTAGGAACATGGTAGGAAGTAGGGTTTATCCTAGGCTAACATGAGGCAGGATGTGGCATTTATTAGGCAGTAAATCAGGCCATTTATCCCCTCAACTTACTTCCTCAATGAGCCACAGAGGCCTAGTACCTTGGGACGTTGGTAGTTGTGTGCCTTAATGAACTTTCACAAAATTTAGTGGATTTCCTCACCGAATGATTTGAAAATATTTTTACAAAACTATTTGAATTTAATTATTTATGAAGTTGAACATCACATTAAAATTATCATCCAAAAAGCACATTTTTATTTGATTTGTTTTTTTTTATAATTCTTATAATAACCATTCAGTCATTAATGGTTGGTACTTTTCCATTCTCAGCCCAAGTTAATTTACTGTTGTACAAGTCTGTATATTAACGACAAACCTCACACCACTAAAACTTTATTAACCAACTGGTGGTACATTTCAGTAAACACTTTAAAATATAATATACAGACTTGGAGCAAGTCTACCCTTGATTATCAGCTACGATAAACTTTCCGAGCGTTTTGAATGAGTATTTTTGGCACACTTTAAATTATTGGGGCAAGTTTATCATTGTGGCACAACCACCTATCTATTATTGAATATTATGTTAACTATCTTTTCATCAATTTTATGCATTCTTTGTCATTTAAATTATGTTGATATGATATCGAAATAAAAATAAACGTTAAAAAAAGGATATACTTTTTGCTCAATTAATAAATAATAAAACACATTCTGTATATTATTTATAATAGTGGAAACCATAATACCACAGTTGACCTTTAATGCGGTATAAATATGTAATTGTTCATGAATATTTTAACCACATATTGCTAATTACAACTGCAATAGTCTGATAACGCTATCCTTCAGTTAGGATATTTAGTAATTGGTCACTGATACTTAATTTGAGATTTGGAAAAAATAATTTTGTTTTGTCATCTTTTTTTTTTCAGTTGGTTGCCAATAATAGAATACATTAATGATCAATACGAGAAATATTTGTCGGAAGAAATAAACACAAGTCGAAAAAAACACATTCCAGATACAAGAGTGCATTGTTGCCTATACTTCATTGCACCTACAGGACACAGGTACGTTTAATGAATCTGTCTGTCTGTCTGTATTGTCTTTCTGCCTGTCTGTCTGTCTGTCTGTCTGACTGTCTGTATAAAACACATTCCATGTACAAGAGTGCATTGTTGCCTATACTTTATTGCACCTACAGGAAACAGGTAAGTTTGATGAGTCTGTTTGTCTGTCTGTCTCTATAAAACATTCCAGATACAAGAGTGCATTGTTGCCTATGCTTCATTGCACCTACAGGACACAGGTTTAATGTGTCTGTCTGTATGTCTGTCCATAAACTGACTAAACCACCATGTCTCCTCTACATTAAAATCCAATACGAAGGGCTATAGCGCCGTGTGTGAAGCCAAGTTGCAGGTGGTGCTATAGCGCTTCGTATGGATTTTAACGTAGAGGAGGCATTCGTTCGTCTGTAGAGGTCCGGGATATGGACGAATATATACCACACAAACCATTGTGAGTATTTCAAATCATTACACACAGGGCCAAATGGCTTATAAATATATTTATTAAATACAATTGTAGTCATAATATGTTATCACTTGATTTATGAATTATGTTTTCTCTTTTTAGTTTGAAACCATTGGACGTAGAATTTATGAAAAGACTTGACAAGATTGTTAACATAGTTCCAGTGATAGCAAAGTCAGATACTCTCACGGTAGAGGAGAGAGATGCATTTAAGAAAAGAGTAAGCATATTTTTCTTTTTTCAATTATATATATGCTTTGATGTTTAAGCATCTCACATCCAAAACTGATAGAAGATTTGGTTATCTAATGAGCTACTGAATTGTATGTGTTTTATAGTGGTGGATCAAGAAATTTTTGAACAAGAGGTTCGAAAACTTGTATGGACCAGCTCTAGGTGTTTCAAAGTTTTTAATCTGACAAGCTTTGCAGGCTAATTCAAGTGTGTTTTTGTCATTTTATTAATTTTTTCAAAGCTGAAGGGTGGATCACCCACCACCGACAATCCCCCTCCCCTAAATCTGCAACTCAAGATTGGTAATAGTTTGATATTTTCACATATGGATTACGCCAACTCAATATTTGTCAATCTTCCTAAATCATCACTAATACCACTCCAACATATTCAAAATCAAACTGCTAATAAAATCATCCTTGGTAGATCTAAGTTCTGAAGCTCCACAGATGCCCTGAAACAGCTACACATCCTTCCGGTAAATGTTCGCGCTGAATACAAATTGATCATACTCGTGTTTAAATGTCTTCTTGTATCTTGTTGGGCTTATAAGGCGCCGAGAGAGCAATTATGCGACACGTTCTCTTGGCAACTGTTTGCTGCACGTTCCCTTCACCAGAGCCTCAACTTTCTGTGACAGATCTTTTAGTGTTGCTGGTCCGAAGTTCTGGAATCGATTACCAAATGAAGTGAGAAATTGTGAAACATTCACTAGTTTCAAGAACTTTTAATTGATTTTCTTTTCTTAACACAAGTTGTACAGCGCCAGTGAATGCGTTAGCAGTATTGAGCGCTATATTAAATGCAATAATAATAATAATAATAATAATAATATTAATAATAACTGTATATATGTATATCAGTTGGATACATTTTAAATAGATTTTAAATTATTTTCTGGTCAGTACACCTTTTTAAATTCTATTTCATGTTTTGCGACAAGTGTTGAAGTGGCACGCCATAGTGACAGTAATATGTGTGGAAGTCTGAAATGCAACCACTGCACCACTGCTCCCATAGCACACATAAACTTGATTTACTTGCTGTTTTTGCTTTTTTTTTTGTTTTGTCAAAATTAATGACATAAAATTTCAGCACAATTTTTTTCTGTAACTTTATCAATGTTCCATCTTATGACCTTGCTCTTGACCCTTCTGAAATTTCTGTTAAAGACATAAAACTCTTTAATCATTAACACCCCACCCCCGCCTTTACATTACTGTATATATTGTTATGTACAATTACACTGTATATATTTATTGTTAAGTATTGTCTTATGTACTGTTGTAATTTGAAGCGGATAATAGCCCATAGCTGGCTTCACAAGCAACAAAAATCTTGAATCTTGAATCTCAAAGTTATCCTTTAAAAATCTGTTATAAACATTCATGTTGTAATGCAGAAATGCAAATTAGTCTAAAAATACTACAACATTTAATGACACATCATCATTCTTTATAATCAGATATAATTTCCTACAAGCTTTGAAGATTTATTGTCACCTGAAAAATTACAAAGAAAATTAAAATAACTTGCTAAATCTGAAGAAATGTATATGTTATCACCATTCCACTCAACATTAGAATATTAAAAAAAACATTTACTCCTAATTTTGCAACATTATAAAGCTAAAAATTAGTACCTATTCATTAAAATGTTGGCAGCCTCTGTAATTTTGGTAATTTTTTCAGTGTTAAAAATCGAGACAAACTCGTCCTCAATTTTTGGCAGAGCCAAACCAGATGAGACATAAGTTGCAAATGCTAGTTTTTCACAATTGGCAAAAATTTAAAAATGGTCAGTTATTTCAAATTTTATTTTATTTAAAAAATAAACAGTTCATACATTCAACTTTCTTATTACCTTAACAATTTTCAGATATATACAATCAAAATCTTTAAAACAAAATGCAATTTAAAATGACCTTGCTTAGTCAATGTATACTGATAAACAATTTTCAAATGCAGTTTTCTCAAAACTTACATTTTAAATGTTCAAACTTCGATTGTTCATAACTTCGCAAGGAAACATCGTCTGGAACTGATTTTTGTTAAAAATAATAATGTATAGTATTAAAAACTTAATTTTTAAATTTTCCGATGTATGCCTCATTTGGCTTGGAAATTTGATGTCTTTTCATTTATTGGTAATGGTGACATCATTTTCTCAGTGATGGTGGTCATTAACCGAATTTGCTAAGGGGATAATGCAAGTTGTAATGCGGACAGGTCGAAGGTCATTCATAAAAATACAAATTCATTTGAAGGTTGGCAGCCTCTATAATTATGGCCATTTTTTTCGTGTAAAAATCTTATTAAACAATTTTAAACAATAATTTCAATTCTCATGTTACTAAGTTTGATATTATTTTAATATGAGTAAGCTAATTTCAAAATTAATGGTTATGATTTTTTGATCATTTTGTAAATGACAATACCTCTTTAGTTCATACTCTAAAAATGGTAATTTTTCATGTGTGTACATTTTAGCAATATTAACACATTGTTTTTTTCTAGCAAATTTAAATTTTTGTTAAAGATATATTTTTGTAAGTCTTACTTTTCATTGAGAGCTCTTTTACATGAAAAAAGCATTACTATGTACAGCAAAAATTTCAACTTTTCGCGCCACACCTCAAGGCAGATATGAACAAGATGGAACAGCAATAAGAAACAGTAGGTTTCAGAAGCATATAGTACAAAGAGAAGGGAATTAAGAAAAAACCTACTTTTTCATATGTCAAATTACAGATTAAAAATAGGAACAAGTTTAGTTGTGGTACTTTTTTGTAAAAGAATATGGAGGTGTATCTAGACTATGTCAAAAAAATTTTAAAAAGCCTTGTGTACATATTCAGCGTACTTTTTATTTTGAAAGAGGAAGAATTTTTTGTGTTCTGGTACCCTATTTTCCTCAAATTTTATGTCCATTTATACTGTTGGGGTCAATTGCATACCCAGCGCCGATAATAGGGGGCACGTGCCGGATGCACCCCCTCCCCTCCCTCAAATCCACGACTCTATACTGTAGGTTTATGAATATAATATAAATAATATATTTGTATCAATCAAAAGGTGCAATAATTTATCAGTGTGAATAATGTTTTTTTGGGTTTTATTACAGGAGAGTGCCCATTAATGTACTTTAGATAAAATGTCAATTTTGATACTAAATTCAAGGTTTTTATACAATATCTACTGATAATTTATTTCTATGAATTATAAGTCACAATTTTGATTGATTAGTTTAATTAATTATTAATCAAGGTAGAAAATGTATAAATAAAAATAAAAATGAGTGAGATTATTTTCCTCTTATATTACTTATGTAATAATAAATTGCGGAACAATATATTAATAAGATATTTATAATATCGAGAGCCACAATCGCACTGGATTTAAGAAGGGAACATTTTATCAAGACAATTGACAACATTTCAAAGGTTAAATCTTACCATTGTTTGTTCTTGGATTATTTTTCATGGTTTGTTTTACCATAAGCTGTGGTAAAAGTTGTAAAATAACTCACACACAGTTTGCATTGGACTTTCCTCCGGACAAGGTTAGTTTTCCTGGGCAGACGGGAATCTGTTAAACTAACCACATGTTTCAGGTCAACTTCCTGTTAGGTAAACTTTCTGTGCTGTTCGCAATGGACTAATTACGGTAAAACTAACCAGTGTGTTGGTTAATTTTACCAAAAAAAAGTCCAGTGCGATTGTGCCTTAAGCCTATGAAAACATCAAAATGCTTTACCAGTGACCATTAAATGTGCACCCACTCACCCTGCAGATTAGGTGTAAAAATATTAAATATATTTTATTTTTGTATAGATAAGAGATGAGTTAAATTCAGAGAATGTTAGCACATATCCAATGAAGGACCTAGACGTGGATGCTGAAGATTCCGCAATTAATGCTGCCCTCAGGGTAAGTAACAATTCTGCCATGGAGGCGTTATATTGTATTTTATATTTTTTTTACATAACTCAGAGAAGAATGATAATTGAGGTTGGCTTGGGAAACATTGGACAGACCAGCCCTTGATAAATTTACGTTAGCTTACCACTCCAAGTGTGAGTGAAAACTATTACCTCTTTATTTTGAAGCGAATCCAAGGATACTTGCACCAAACATACCTACAATTGCTGTCAGTGGGGTTTTTCTATGACCAATGATCCATAATTGATTGGCCAATGCAGACTGATTGCAAATTGTGACAAAACCATTTAATTGCACGAGGCGCAGCTCCATAGCTTACAGTAATCCAGGAAGCATATTTGACGCTCCGGACACAAATAATCATACGCCAAGTATGCTACGCTCCAATTAGTTTGAACATACCCTAAGAAGATCTATTATTCACAACTCAATATACTAAATTGAATTAGTGTGATTGTGTATACCCTTCTTAAGCCTTTCACTGTATTCATTGGTCAGTATGCTATCACTTGGACAATGTCCTTGGATTTACTCCAAGTGAAATGAGTTGTAAATAATTTTAAACTGCTAACATTAGTTGATTGCGGGCTGGTCGGCCTAATAAAAATATCTTGTATACCTTGTATCTCAGATGCCAATAGAGGGCAGTAGAGTGGAATAATCACTGATCAGAGTTTAGAGTTTTTCTGAATTGGTTGGTTAAACGTTATCAGCATTTTTTGTGAGTTAATACAAACATCCCCCTTAATTACTACAGTTGAACCTTCTTTAAGTGGACACCGTTAGGTCCAGTAAAAGTGTCCGCTTACGGGAGGTTTTGCTTACAAGAATTTCGGCCAATAGAATGCAAAAGTTGTAAAATTATGCATATGTCCTTATGTCCCGCATTTCACGGCCTTCTCAGCACAAATGGTCTTTCAAATTTCTAGGCACCGCATTCTATATTTTATTAAATATTGTTTATCATTTTTAAGATTTGTTTAGTAATATGATTCTCAGACATTACAGTGTAAGAATGATTTGTGTACAGAAATTTGTATGCGTTATTCAAAAAATGAGAGGTAAATTATTAACATACAAACAGTCTGGATTTTAAAAAATAGTGTCCGCGATCACTTTCGGAGGTGTCCGCTTACGAGAGGTGTCCGCACAGGGAGGTTCAACTGTACTTGTTGATTGCTTAACCTTGATTCAATTTGATAAGTTTCCTTTAAATTTTTCCTTCAGGAAAAAATGCCATTTGCTGTTGTAGGAAGTGACAAGGCACACAAAGTGGAAGGCAAAGAAGTGCTGGGAAGAAAAACAAACTGGGGACTTATTGAAGGTTAGTTCCATGTGACAATCTAAATGTGACATTCTACATGTATATTGTCATCGTTGGCTACATAAGGCCTAATAAATTACTTTGCGTTCCTTTTTTGAAATTTTAGCATTGGAGCGGGCGGAAAAAAGTTTTTAGTTTTTAATTTAAGCTGGAGCAGTCATATAATAATTGCAGATATATTTTTTTGGGGTGTCACATCATAGTCATCGCCATCGTCATCATCTTTTCCATACAATTTTCAAAGTTGTTTTTTGTAATTTGCCCATTTTAACTTTTTTTAACATTCATTTTAATCATTTGCCGTGCCGGCTCCGGACCCACAAAAGTGGAAACCACACGTTCGCCTAAAGTGCATGTGACTTCCAACAAACAAATTGCCAAATACAATATACATAATTTAATGATAAAACTAAAGACTTAAATAGAACAAATTTTTAAAAAGTTTTACCTTAAATAATTTAAAATTATCACAAAAAGAACAACAATTAATATACTAATATACATATATAATATAATATACCTGGGAATACCTCATAACTATCATCACCATCATCATCATCGTCGTCGTCGTCGGCCCCGCCGCCATCGTCGCCCTCGTCGTCGTCATCAGCATCATCATAATCATTGTCATCATCGTCATCATCATCATCCACTTTTCAAGGTTGTTTTACCCAATTTTCTCATTTTAACTATTGTCAATATTTCTCTTTTTTAGTTGAGAATCGTAACCATTGTGAGTTTCCCGACCTACGTGACATGTTAATCCGTACCCACTTACAAGATTTGAAAGAAGTCACGCATAGCATACATTACGAGAACTTCAGATTTGACAGACTACAAGCAAGAAAAAATGGAACGATTAAGAAAGAGATGGATGAAAGCGCTTGCTAAGTTATCCTAGTCAAAGGCTCCGTTCAAACTCGCAGCTTACGGATGGTGTAGTTAACACAAGGTGTAAGATAATCTGTGACATTGCAGTATAGGTGTTCAGACACAGAAGGCAGCTTAGTTAACACTGTCAACATAAATTTTAAAAAATAAGCCATTAATAACTTGTCAAATTTTAATAAAGAACTCACATTTTTTGAGACTGCAACTTTAGTTATCCTGTCTCCCTCTTAACTGGAGTTGGTAAGCCCACCCATGTGTTGTAGTGGGGAATCAGCCTAGTGGGATTAATAAGGCCACATTATAGAGGGTGACTTGCTGTAATCCACTGCGAGTTCAGACACACACAATTTACACTGCATAAGTTACACTACCCTTAAGCTGTGAGTGTGAACACACCCTTAGTAATTAAGTAATCCATTAAAATAAATAGATATATATCTTTGTACTATTTCTGCTAAAATTTTCTATAAAACCATCACTAAAACAATTTTGCGGAATGTCATCAGGTTTTGATGATTATAATAGTAATAAAAATAAACCTAATAAATAGTATTTTATGTATTCCCAATGGTTAGCTCTCATGAAATGTCAACTCGAGTAGTAAATTAAACTAAAGCATTTGTATTTATAAAAGAAGATGCATTTTTCGAACAAGGCATTAAATTAGGCCATGTATTTACAATTGTGATAATTTTATAATGGTTGAAAATTCACTACAATCAACACACAGCACAATTTATGGCAGTTATGTTATATATGAATATTTTTTTGTCAAAATTTAATTTGTTAATAAATTAAAGTAAATTCTGTTTGATTTGTACTGCCATGTGACGTCTATCATTAGAACCTTTTTTGCTTTTATGAGGGTTACCTGACCAGCTCAAGTAATTCAGAATAAAGCAGGTGAACATTACATTGCCAACTTTGTTTGAAGAAAGCACTCTATGGTATCATATGAAAATCATCCTGCTGCAGTTACTGCAGTAATTCAGTACAAAACATTACTTCAGTAGATGAAAGAGAATGGCTGAAAACAACATGTTCATGTCCATGGATGTCAATGCAGTCACCAAAGAAGACAATGACTCTGGATTACTGCAGTACGTGCAGTAGACTTAATGTCAATAGATTACTGCAATAACTGCAGTAGAATAATTTTGACATGGTCTCTAAAAAATGTTAATTGCAGCGGACCTAATAGCAAGATTACTGTAGCAACGGCAGTAGAACATTTGATTTTAAGTAAGTTTCTGTTGAATGGCAATATAAATAGTCACTTCATTTTGCATTATACAATATGCAAGGCCTCAAGGCTTAGTTCAGGTCGGCAATAAAATGCCTTATTATTTGAGGTCGGCAATAAAATGCCTTATTTGAGGTCGGCAATAATATTGATAGTTGCCGAACTGAAATTCCTAGACTTCCTGTTAAAAAGTTTGAAATTCTGTTTTCCAATTTCTCATTTGGCTGTTTACAGCCAATGAGAAGCAATATATATATATATGTTAACATCACATGTTTTGCCAAAAAAAAAAAAAAGGTTCCTGTACTTTTGTGGGACTATGGTACAGTACATAAAAAAAAATAAAATCTGGTAAAGACTAAAAAATGAATATTTGATTTATGATTAAATTTGAGGAAAGATTTTATCAAGAAATTAATTATAATCATGGTTATTGAAAAAGATGACTTAGACCATATCACAAATGTTAAATTTATTTATTATTGTTACTAAATATTTCTAGGTATTACTAGTCCCTTTTTGTAATCATTTTTGTATTAAATACCATATTTCATATCTAAAAATCTAATTTATATCCATTTTATTTTATGCCATTTTTGTTACCTAATATATTATATATATAAATATTTTGTAAGCAAATTTATTGATATTGTAGATTGCATAGCATTTAGAATATATTATTTTTACTGATTTCTTTTTTTTTATGACTTGAGTGAAAATATGCTAGTTTCAATGGAGCCATTTTCTTTGTTTAGTTGCATGAACGCAGCGTGTACCCTGAGCTCTCGGTAAACTGATAATCATTAACACAAGGTTTCACAATAAATCGGTCCTTCTTTGTCAGAGAATCATGTTTTTTTTATTTCGTATCACATGCAACAACGAGTTTTCTCGCCACTTACAAGATGAGATCCACGCCATGCTCAGAGCTCCCAAATCTCCAGGATATGTTAGTTTCAGCGGAGTTATTTTCTTCGTTTAGTTGCATGAACACAGAGTGTACCCTGAGCTCTCCAGAAACCAATCATCATGAAAAAAAAATTCACACAAAATTGGTCTTTTGAAAGTCAGAGAATCATCTTTATTTTGTATCATATGCAACAAGTTTTCTACGCCATGCTGTCTAAACCAAATCTCATTACAAGGCTTAGGAAGTGGTACTGTTACTGTAGGATGAGAACTATGTCATGCTTTTTAAACCAAGTCTCATTATAAGGCTTAGGAAGTGGTGTTGTTACTGTAGGATGAGAACTATGTCATGCTTTTTAAACCAAGTCTCATTATGAGGCTTAGGTAGTGGTGTTGTTACTGTAGGATGAGAACTACATCATGCTTTTTAAACCAAGTCTCATTATAAGGCTTAGGGAGTGGTGTTGTTACTGTAGGATGAGAACTATGTCATGCTTTCTAAACCAAGTCTCATTATGAGGCTT
>JAOTQE010100642.1:0-13935 GCA_025631205.1 Nesometra sesokonis
ACTTTCCACCACCCCCCCCCCCCCCCCCTTTTTTTTCAAAAGTCTGCATCAGCCCCTGGTACTTAAGATGGTGAGATGGTGAAGCGGCAAGTAATGGACTTGTCTATAAAAAGGCCTAAGCAGTGGCGTTTTGAAGGGGTGTTCAAGGTGCTCAATCATGTGATTTCTCAAGACTTTCTTATTGGATGCAGTTTTTACACTGATGCAAATACACATGATGAATGGAAATATCAACAGTTTGGATCAATCTAATCATTTTAAAACAAAATAGATGCAAATAAACTTTTTCCTTTAAAATCGTGAAAAACATGAACTTTTCAAAAAATGAGAGTAAAATGTAGAGGGCACATACAGTGAAGGAGAATTTTTTGTAAAGTATTGCAACTATGTCAAAGGTGGTAGGAAACCTAAAGAGGGTGCGTGTTGTAAAAATTTAAACAAAATGATTTACCATGGGCACAGAATGGCTGATTTAATGGGGCTTAACAGGCCTAAGCCCCCCACCCCCAAAATTGACCCAAAATATTGTTTTGGGGGTTTAAATGAAAAATGGACTAATAAATATAGTTGCACAGTGGCTGTACTTGAGGATAATTGGACATGCTAATCCAAGCAGAGGTTTCTTTTTTTGCTTGTCAAAACCAAATCGGGATTTACCACCCCCAATTCACAATCCTGGATCTGCCCCTGGCGCAGCAGTATTGGGCCCATGCCATTCAACATTTTTTTAGACTGGTTGTCCCAGGCCCACACCACGAACTGGTTAAGTTAAAAAAAAATAAGTTGTGTCAGCTTTGGACAATATAAAATAGTTAACGATTTTTTTCTTTTATCACCAGTTGTGTCAAGAACCTTGCTTGAGGTTGATGAGGCGCAGGGTGAAGACGTGATCCCAGGGGATGACGTGAGTTACACTACTGTTTCTCCTGGTACAGTCGAAACAGATGACGACCAAATGTTTTGGAGAAAAAATAATATCATGAACAAAAACGTTGAAGGAAGCGATGACATAGTAATGGTTGCACCTGTAAAAAGTGTGGAGAACACAGATGTATCAAATAAAGTTGCACAGTCGGTAAATACGCAGAATTTAACAGCTGCGCAATCAAGTCAACCACGGGTTGCGAAATCGAGGAAAAAAATGGAGGGGCATCTTCGTAACGATGACCTATAGAACTGGTTATTTTTACATGTAAATAATTGTAGATTTTGTTAAAAAATGGACTAAATATTAAGATCTTTGTAATCTGTATATAAGCAAATCTAACGAGGGTTATAACCTGCAGGGTCACATCAAGAGGGTTGGGGGGGGTAGGGGGCTTGAACTTTGAACAAGATTATATGTACCCTGATTGGATTTTGACAAGTACCGCTTGAACGGTAGATTTTAATATTTGTATTAGTTTAAATGTCTTCAATTCAACGATTTCTTAGTAAAATTTATAGGTTCATAAAGAAAATAAAAAATATAAAACCATGTATACATGTTTTGATCTTTCTAATGCAACTAAATTGAATTGCTTTATTTATTGCGTGTAGATTTTAATATTTATTTCCGTTTAAATGTCTTGAATTCAACGATTTCACAGTAAAATTTATAGGTTCATAAAGAAAATAAAAAATATAAAACCATGTATGCATGTTTTAATCTTTCTAATGCAACTAAATTGAATTTCTATATTTCTATTGCGCTCTTATTGAACCGATTTCCATAATGAAATAATAATCTTGTTGCACTCCATGTGCTTTGATTTAATATATTTTTATTGTTCATTCAGGTATGTAAGCTCATGTAATTGATACCAGTAATATTATTAATTTGTGAATTACTTTTTAGCTCACTTTGAAGATAATAATTTATTGATGCTACTACATTGCTCAAAGAAGGATCATTTCTGTGTACAGTATATCATTTTAATAAGAAAGAAATTTGTCTTTTTAAATTACTTCTTTGTTAGTAAATCTCTCTCTTGAAAATTATCTTCATGAAATTTATTTTAAATAATTATGGATAAATGCTAGCAATAGTAATCTGTTGACTAAAGTCACAATCGCATTATATATATATAAAAAAAAAGAGAATATTTTACCAAGACTATTGGTAACGTTTAACAATTAAATCTTGCCGTTGTTCTTAATTTTATTATATTTCATGGTTAGTTTTACCATAAGCTCGGGTAAAATATGTAAAATAATTCTTGTTACTCAAGGTTACAACTCATGGATTGCCCAGTTGACCAATGAAGGCCATTCTGTAATATGACTCAGTAAGTTTACTGGAGTCGCGCTATCTGCATTGGACCGTAGGCCGGTTAAACTTGCTCGGTAAGTTTTCCTGTTCAAATTTCACTCTGGAAAACTAACCGACGGCAATTTGTAAGCACCTGAGCACTTATTCGCAGAAGCATGGTATTGTATGCCCAGCTCTGCAGATCCCTGCCATGTGAACATTTGTCTACACATACACAGCAGGTTAAAGGTACTGATAAATGTTATAACCTAGATCAAACATTTAAACTGCATTGATTGGAAAAAGAGTGTCCTGTGATTAAAAATATTTCTATTTCAACATGTTGGCACTTTTATGACGTCACGTTATGACTTTGTGATACTGTTTTGGGAATGGCATCACAGACAATTGTGACGAGCAACAAGTCGGTGCTTTGTGACGCAACAAAAAATATCAGCTGGTTTAGCATAGCCCGGCACATCTCCCCAGGCAATCAAAATTTCATGTCGGGGAATATAAATATCAAAATCTTTTTAAAGGTTAGATCTATAATGTGAAACAATATGTTGCCTAATTTCTAGTTTCTGGTTAAAATTATGAGCCTTGGTACCTCCAAATAGTACTATTCACCTCGGAGGTGCGCCCCCAGTTGAATAGTACTATATTGGAGGCACATAGTTTTAACAAGACGCACTCAAGGAAACGTATATTTGTAAACTAATTAGCAGATTGTACACGGATAGAGAAAACAGTACAAGTATTAGTTTTGGAGAATACATTTTTATTGTTGTATTGTTGTACATAAACATGCAGGTGAAATAAAATATGATATAAAATATAGTAAAATGTTATTTGTCTAATTTATTGCAATATGTATGTATTATACCCTGACTTGCTAAAACCATTATTGTTTGCTTTATGATCATGAAGGACTAAATGCCTTGCCTTCCTATAACTACAGTATTACTCTCTATATTAAATATTGCCTTCCAAAAACTATAGTAAGGCAGATTCAGACAAGATCTGAATTTCAGTTATGAATGGCTAACAAACCAAAAAATAGAAAATAAAATAGAATCAATGGAATACAGCCTAATACTAGACGTGCACTGAGCATTGGATCAACTGTTTTCCTGTTGATCGTTGGTCTTGTGTGAATCTACCGTACTGTGTACACATTTTAAAAATACTTTGTACATAACTAAGGGATTATCCTTAAATTGTTTTTATAGTTTTCTATTGCTGTTACTGCAGCAACTGCAGTAATAGTTTTGTGATGATTCCTATGATTCTCTTATTTTTATTATTTACCACATTTTAACAAGAGAATTTAATATTATATATCCTTGTAATGCTCTACAAATTTGGAATAATCTGCCTATTATATTAAAACCGAAGGGCACTCAAATTTTGATTTGCTCAAAGATCAACCTCACCTATTAAGCCCCCCCCCCACCTTAAATCTGCCAGAGTGATCAAAATTTTGATCAACATTTCTAAGAAATTACTGTATTGTGCTTAGTGAAGGCAATAGTGAAAAAAATATTGTCTGCAATAAGTCTATTAAATAAAAAATTAAAGGCAATCTCTGAATTCACTATAAGACTCATCAAGCGTACTATTTTTCAATAATTGGCTAAAAATACAAACGCACAATTGCTTTGTTATTCAATATAAGCTCAGTATTCAACAGCACAGGCAATATGAGTTGCATATTGACCCGACAGTATTCAAAATAACTGTGAAATCATAATAAAAATTATAATATAATTTATTTTGCAAGAATAGCTTGCAGTAACCCTATTTAATATCATATTTACTCCAATAAAATACAATTTTGCTTCTAAAATTATTTGTATAAAACTACTATCCAAGCATTCTGAGACAATACAATACATTTTAAAATTACATTTAACTTTACACTATTGTACAATATGTGCAAAAGTGATGTAATGCTACAATATATAATCTAACACTGGTTGCAGTAACGGCATATCTCTGGCATATCCCTGGTTTTGATGCTGGCGTGGACTCGCCTCATTATTTCTTTTTACTATTTTCATTAACATTTATATAACACATATTTTTGCATGTCACCACTGTGAGGATACAGACAGTATGCATTCTATTTGATCTAGTCTTGGTTCATGATGGTGATTCGGTTTAATTCCTTAAAAGACAATCAAAAGGCACCCATTGCATTCTGTAGCAGGTGGATCGCCATACCTTTCTGATGTTTGTATATTAACAACAAACCCCACACCACTAAAACTTCATCATCCACTGGCGGCACATATTAAACATCATCATGTCGTTAAACACTTGAAATATAATATTATAGTATACAATGCATTTACCTTAGTGCAAATTATATGATTGAGCGGTTAAAGTGAACCAAAGAAAAAACAGCAGTAAGGGTTCCAGGCCTACTTACATTGTCGCATGTTGTCCAGGGGTGCTTAAAATACTTAAGCACCTCCTTCAAAGGTAGAAAACTGTAAGTGAAGGTACTCTACCACTTTTATTTAAAAATCAGTAGCAGTGCCATATCCAGAAATGGGGGAAGGGGTTGCTCAAACCAGATTTTTAAACAAAAAACTTTTTATTGTGGAATGATTGATTTTGTGGTTCTTATCCTGTGAATGGTTGCTCATTTCCTCTGAAAGGGTGCTCGACATCCCAATTTTCACATCTATATACTAATTTTTTTTTTACTTTTAAAAAGTCTCTAGCTCCCTAAACAACCCTCCCCCAGGAAAATCCCCCGAGCAGTTTTGGCAGATAGGAACCAATGCTACCTTTTGAAAAAATAACTCTGTTAACATGGTAGATAATGGTAGCGACAAGGTAGATAGAGGTAGTTAACAGGGTTAACCATATAAAAACTACATATCAAGGGATACTACCAAGGATATGGTCAGCAATGCTCTACAAGTATACATAGAAAAATACAGCCACTATTTAAAATAAACTTTAAGGCATTATTAACATCAACAGACAAGGTACTGTAATTATATACTGCCTTACTAGGTAGTTCCCTGTGGTTCTTGGTAGATCTCCCTAGTAATTAAACATGGTAGACCTACCTAGTCAGAGGGTGTTATTTTTTTCAAAGGGTAACAACTGTACACAGATCCCCAGTTAGCAGTGACTACCCATATTTTGCTGTAGTTGCTAACTTGATGTTTTATGTAAATATTTTTATCTAGAGACAAGGAGGGTTTACTTGAGACTTGACAATATATATCTACAGTATTAATAATATCTGGAAAATTAGTAGTGGTGGCGCTGTAGTTCGGTGGTTAAGGACAAACAACGCTATTGTCTAAGCCTCGTAATGAGTCATACTTAAAAATCATTATACAGTATCCATCCTCTAATTGGAGAATTACTTGCCGTTGGGTATGTTGCGTACACATCATAAACAACTGTCACAATTTCTAATTATCTATCTACTGAAACATTACACAATTATTTTTTCATAATTAGGTGACATAATTAGGTGACATCCTTGATTGCTACACTAATATAAGCAATTTTACAATGACAACAATCAGAACTACATTACTCTATATACAAAGTTGGTTGCTATGATACCAATGTTAGCTATTTATAAATTTTGATCCATAAATATCACTTACATATAATAAAAAACAATAAGAACATTTTGGCATTACAATAGGATATGACGATATGACAAAAAAATGAAACTAAAACTCATTATTATTATGATAATATGACTTAAAAAAAGCATAAATACTGTACTGTACTTACTAAAATTATCATGTTTAAAATAATCTTGTAGACTAAAGTGTTTTATTTAAATGAACTGCCTAATTAAGTGTAGTAGCCATATTTTTATAAGTTGGTTTAAAAAGTTCATGTGTTACTTTAGTTGAGGGACTGTTTAAGAAATATATGTTAATAATATAATAATATTTATTTAGTAATGTACAAAAACACATAACCAGGAAAGCAATGAGCCCAAACAAATTCTGCACATTTGAATTGATATAAAATAAATTTGAAAGGTTTTATACTTTATTTCTATTATTAATTATGGCACTAAACTTGATTTTGCCAAAAAATGAATTGTTTAGCATAACTAATTGTAACTGGTACCCACCGACTCATACCCAAATTTTGGATAACTTACCGGCAAATTCTCTGGCACATCTCCTAAAGTTCGGTTTTAAAAGAAAAACAATAACAAAACAATTCATTTGTTAATATTGGACAATAAATTATATATAAAATAAATAAATAAGTTGTAGTTAAATTAGGCACACCAATGAGTACGAGTTGTCTTGAAATCTGGGTATGAGTTGTCCATTTTGGTACGAGTTGGCATGAGTATGAGTTTGTTTGGGTACGACTTGACCTGCACTGTTCCAAAGTTCGGTGTGAATTATCAACAAATTGCAAAGCATTACGGTATGTCATCTATTAAGCTAAGATTATCATCAAGGTTGGTGACTTCTGAGCAACTGAGTGGAATCAGTTCTGTGAGCGAACATGTCAATGTAATTGAGAGGAATTGGATAGTTACTGAAATATTTTACTGTCGCACATGTCTCGGTTTCTTTCACCTGTACATTTCCATTAAAAATTAATAAATTCATGACCACTGAAAACAACTGAAATTATGTTAAAAAGTTTCAGTTACACCAAGTTGGGTTAAGTTGCACAAAATAGACAAGTGGATCCGTTGCGTTGAATTGCACTTATGTGAAGCAGTTTAAATAGAGTTGCTTGAGATGGTGATCATGAAATAATGCAATTGTTTTGTGGGTAATTTTTAGAAGATTCAAGTGAGGGTGCTCATCATCAGGGCTATCAGGCTAATGAGAACTTTTTTTAAATACCATGTTAACAATCACTTTCTAAGCCAACTCGTAAAAATCTTCGTTTTTCAGCTTCTTGAATAGCTTTTCCAAAATCGCTTAATTTGAAAATTGGTCCGACAATGCTATGGAATGGATACTTGTTGCTGTATTTGGCAATAAAGTCAACACCTGCTTCCAGATGCTCTGGTTTATAGCTACTAACACCTGAAATGAAAAAAAAATATGAAAAATGTTATGTAATTTATCCTGATGTGTTTTTTTTTGCAATTCACTGCACTAAACAAGCAAGGAAGAGTATGATGACAGACTAGACATTGCAGGATTCCCAAGTTGTAAAAACAAAATTCCTGTAAATTTCTTTCGTGGTTGTCCGACTGCCTTGTACTAAAGTGTACACTTCTTAAAATTTGTGTCGTTCATGTCATTTAAAACCTCAGCACATTTAATATGAAACAATAGTTTCTGACATATTTTGTCACTGTTAAAATATGCTATTACTATTCATTTGGTATTAAACCTACTGTGGCCTGAAGGACAGTATTTTTCATTTAAATTTTTTGTTGCATAAATTTACTATGACTAATCAATCTGAATCGATAGAACAAATTAGAAATGGTTATGATACAAGTTTGCACGTTTTCTGCAATTAAAATGTTAATAACATTTTTGTTATTAGACAATAGCATTGTTGAACTCATCACAATCGCTTATACCTTCTACAAGCATTTGCCAGATCAACTTCATTGATTGCTCTTTTTATAAAGCCATATTAATGATCAACTGATTTCTAACAACCTAGAGAGACGTAAAGGATGATCTATTGATTCCTAACAACCTAGGGAGCTGGTGTAAAGGTAGTCACACTAGATGGCAAACAAAATTCGGAAAAGATTTTTTGTTCACGTGCAGTACAGTGGCGGAGCCAGGAATTTCCGACAGCAGGGCAACACCCCCGTCTGGGGGGTTTTTCATTTCTGACAAGCAAAAAAAAAAAAAAACGTTATTTGCCGAGTTTTGCATGCTGTTTTAGACCATTCTGGTGTTGGGCTTCGTCGCCTCTTGCCATTACCCTACAAATCCCCTGACAAAAACTTAAATCTCTCTCCGACCGGGGCTGCGCCCACTAAGTACCCCCACCCCCGTAGCGCCGCCACTGGTGCAGTATCTGCCTCTATTCTTTACCAGCTGTACATGGTCCTTTATATTTAACATTTGTACATTTATTTTTTTCATTTGTTTGTTCATTTGTTTGTTCATTCACTCCTTCATTGGTTCGTGCATGTGTGTTGATTCATTCATTCATTCCTTCATTTAGTTGTTCTTTCGTTCATTTGTGCATTGGCACATTCATTCATTTATTCATCCATTCATTCATTCATTCAATCATTAATTTATTCATAAAAGGTGCACATTAAGGTTACTTAAAACTTTATGAATAAAGTACCTGCAAGGCAAATTATTTGAGCACTGTTTGTTTAATTATAGTTTTGAATGGACTAAAGGCATTAAAAATATTGATTTTCATGTTAACAATAGAATTATACAAATTACTAATAATGAAATGAACCCATTTTACTTATATTAACTTTACACATCTACAATAATAAATTAAATTGAAAGCTTATCTTCTTCAAAATGTCTGTATTACACCTAAGTGCAGGTTCAGAATCAACGATTAAGCGGAGCATAACGTACTACTGTAGTATTAGTTGGGTCTGAACTAGCTGACGATTAGCATAAGTCACTGATCCGGAACATAACTTGTGCTTTCTGTAAATGCCAGATTAGCCTAAGCTATGGAGCTACGCCTCGTGAACTTGAATGATTTTACCTTGTTATAAATGTTAACCAATCAAAATTTGCAATCGGTCCACATTGGCCAATTACATATGATTGGTTATAGGAAGTTCCACAGCAGCAATTTTTAAAATGCTTGTGACTTACGCTATGCCTTTCCAGAGGTAGCAGAACATTTTTGGATGGGTGGGGGGGGGGGGGCGAGTTTTAATTTTCCTGAGGAAACACCAAACCCCGGGAGTTAAACGAGGGGTGCTCAACCCGATCAAAATTTGTTAAGCAATAAAAAAACAAACAAAAATTGTGCTTTTTCTTTTATGGCCAAAATATTCATATAGACCATATTTGCATACTGTTATTTTTGTTTTAGACTTCTAATGGAAGGTGCTCGTGTACCCAAGTGATAATCATAGCAACAAAAAAGTAAATCTATCTAATATTGTAGACAATGAGACATTTCAGGGGGAGCTGTCCCCCCTGAGTTATTACTGGGGGTGTGTCGACTCCATCTCCCTCCCTTCTCCCGCCTTTAGTCTAACCATCGTGGTCATTAAGCCGCTTTAGCTTAAGACATGAATCTGCCCTAAGAAACTTGGGTTGAAAGCATCAAATACATTGTCAGATTCTTAGCCATTCTGATCTGAAATTGATTTGGTGTGAAAATACTTTAACTCCCTGCTAGATCATGGTCTTGTAGAGTCATTTTCTATGTGTGAGTTCTAATCTATATTTCAAATTCAAGGTTAGGACCTTCAGAGACAAGTAATTATGTAAATTATACATAATTTCATCTGCATAAATCCTAGGTCAATGAGAATTAATTTCTTAAGCATTAATTGTTGTTATCGATCCAATCAATAGCACAATTATTACCAGCATTCTTCTTTTTTTTTCATTTGAAAATTGCTTATCAGTTTGCTATATCTGCCAACTCTCACGCATTATGCGCGAGTCTCACAAATTGGAGCCTATTTTGAGTGTCTCACACATTAAAATTTTTCTTACGCATTAGCAGAATTCTCATATACAGACAATCAATTAAACAGTATTTCTCACGCATGAGGCAATATAGAGCAAAATACAGTAAAAACAGCCCCTAAAACAGTGGTAATTAAGACAGAAATGGCCCAAAAATGGCCAGATGAGATCGACATCTGAGAAAATGTGGCCATAGCACTGGTGATGAGGTTGTCTCGCGCATTGATACCAAAAAAGTTGACAGGTATAGTATCCTGTGATTAAACAGGATATAATTTTAAATTTTTAACATTTATTGATCAACTGAAAATTGTTCATATAGTATCAAAGTGACATATTTAAACTGTATGTTGAAGCAGTTGGTGCAGACTTCAAATCACCAGGCCGGAGGTTTGAGGCTTACTCTGGTCAGCTGTTTGTGTTCCTAGGCAAAACACTTTTATCCATGTTGCCTTTCTCCACACAGGAGTACAAATGGGTACCTGGGAGGTACAAATGCCATACAGCATGTGCTGAGTACAGCTGCAACATTATGAAATGGATTGTATTCCATAGGTGTTTGTTCCAATGACTGGGGTAATAATTGTGAAGCACTTAGAGGCCTTGGCAATAATGTTTTTATGTTTTCAAATATAAAAAAAAAAATAATGAAAAAAAATCATCCATTTTCTTGTTTCTGCCTATTGTGAAAAACTAGCCTTGCAACTTATTTCTCCTTTGGCTTTTGGCTCTGCCGTGAATATTGTGGGTTTGAAGTAAATTTCAATCAAATATGGTATGCATAACCTGTTGTATACACATTAGTGTGTGTTTCAACACAGCCTACACAATGATTATTCATCAATTTCTTGACATAATTGACCATCAATGGGCATTTCACCAATTCTAAAGAATTGCATGCACTTAACTGAAGTAGGTCTACAACATCAGCATAATTCATAATTGTCGGCAAATTTAAAGTATAAACGACTTGCTTTCATTAGGTATCGCCATTAATACACGAAAACACTGTCAACAAATTCATGATTCGTTGATGGATTCGTTGTATCTTGCCAGTTTATTGATTATGATGGAGAAATTAATACTTCACCATTGTTACTTCACTATTACTATGTCTCATGCATAATTCTGACTGATTTTATTTTAATACTAAACAGTCTGTTAAGCTCAGCATCATCTGTAACCTCAGGCATAATTAAAATAATTATTTTATTTCTGCACACTAATGAGCACGTGTTAGTGCTAATAATATCTACGTTGATATTAAATCACTACGTGTCCTAATCAACAATGATGAGTAATTATTACACCAACACATGAGGCTAGCAAAACAACCAAGTTGTCGCACAAGAAGTTATTAAGAAGCTTTTGAAATGACGACGTGGTGAGGAGGGCCGGGGAAGTCAGCCAAATATGAAGGCCTTTATACAGTATTCCGCGACTCGAATATAAAGCCGTTTCGATTTTATGAGTAGTAGTTTCAGAGCTGGATTGTTGTGTCTACTATAGGGCGATAGCTTGGAATGTAGCCTAGGCTAGGCCTCATCATCCCAGAAGCTGGACGGTATGCGAAACACTGATTGCTAAAATTATAATCATGTGCTTATTATTTACAGACAAAACAATCTTTAACTAGGCCCAGAAATGAAATACGTAGTCAAATTCAGTTTATAACTCAAAACTTTCTCAATTTCATCCCAATAATGCTCAACGCGGCTGGGTACTCGGGGCAACGCCAAATCAACTGAAGCCCGTCCCACCGTGAAGGGACCGAACAAACACTCCTTGCTTCCACATGCGCACTATGACTTCACGCTCTGCTGCACGTCCTACAGTCCGGCATCGTGTGTTTCGAAAGCTGGTTATTGAAAAATAAGCAAATAAACAACAGGAAATATAAACAAATACAAAGGAAATTATTGTATATTTTGTCCAATAACTTCAGTTATAGAGGGCCGATTTTAAGAATTGACCCCTCATCTTAAAGCCTGCAAAAAGTGTAATATGGTTTTAATAAAATAAAAAATTTCAAATTACCTACAACTTGGTGGTTTTGCCATGACATGCCTCCAGGGGCGAATTTGGGGGGGCGGGGAGGGAAGCGCCCCTATTATCGTCAAAACTTAGTTGCACAAGGTTCAAAATCCACCATACAAACCAGGAATAGACATACAGAAGGGCAAAAACAGGATACCAGAGCACCAAAAATGTGGAAACAACCTTTTTGTTTGCTTGTCAGAATAAAACCGGCAACAATGCCCACACCTGGAAAAGGACCCCCCCCCCCCCCTTTTGGTGGATCCTGGATCCACCCCTGGCCTCATATCTAAAACTAGAGATTAAAAGCATTGCACTGCCCATGACGGGGTAAGGCATTCTGGTATGGGAGTGGTGGCTGAAAAGGTAGGGTTTGAAAAATCCAAGATGGTGGCCAATTCATGTGACATGGGGTGCCCATTGTCAAACTTGTCGATAGGGACAAGGAGTGTAAATTCAAAAGTTGAGTATGTTTTAAGTTTTGGCATGGGAATGTTTTTTTTAAATAATTCAACATGGCAGCCAAGCCACATGATATGGGATGCCCAGTTACTTCATAAGTCGATCCTGAAATTTTGGTGAGGATATCTCGTCTTTCTAAATCATCATGCTCACAGATAACAAAAAGAAAACAGAAAAAAAAACCCCGGAAAACTTTTTTTTCCTGGCGGTAAGAAGACATTTGTGAAAGGCAATGTACCCAGTGGTAGCGAAATTTTAATGTAGCATTAGAAATAAAAAAATAAAAATAAAACCAGACTATATAGCAAGGTCAAAAGTCAAGGTCACATGATCAAAATGTAGGTCCCACAGGAAGGCCTTGTCATAAGAAACACACAAGTCAAATATGAGCAATACCAAGATCCAATCACTACTACGGGAAAGGTTGAAGTTGCTGCCAGCAGACAGAAAAGACAAAACAGACAGACAGACAGAATGAAAATGTAAATGTTGTTATATAAAAAAAAACTATTAAAACAATATGTCCCGGCATATATGCCTGGAGGAATAAAAATACTTTATGTACAGACACATGCCAACTCTCATGCATAATTCACGAGTCTCACGCAGAGACCCCAATTTTGTACATCTCATGCATCATTGCTTTTTCTCACTCATGACAAGATTCTCGTGCATTAGACCAAGACATTCATCATTTTTTCTCATACAGAATTCTTTCGCAAGAAACAAATTTAAAGAAATATTTTTGAAGGTATTTGCTTAAATTATGTTTAAATAATTCAGAAAAAATAACTCTTGTGAGCACTCATGATTTTGGAATTTTCTTCTACAGTATTATTTTAAAAAATTCTAAGGGACTGTTTCTAGTGAAGAGAAAAAATCGATTAAAAATCTGTTTTTAACAAAAATCGATTATTTTCTGGCATTAGAAATGAAACTAGTTCGAAAAAACGATTAAAAAATAACGATCAAAAATACACTATGGATTGAGGGTTGGAATGGCAAATAATCGATTATCGTGGTGCACTTCTTAGCGGCAACGCAAAAATACCGATTATTATGTGACCTCGCGGTCAAATCACAGACACTACTGCACAAAAAACAACACCATAGGCCTAGCTTCGCTTATCGAATTTGAACTTTTGTAGTGTCTTTAACAACAAGAGAATTCCATATTATCATCATGTGGAATGGAAAATAACATTAAAAATTTGTCTCTCCATGGGCTTACAGTATTCAGTCTATTCGTTTCGTACACTAGTCCAATGAAACAAAGTAAAGCTAAGCCTAGGCCACCACATTTTCTGCCACTTGGCCTGGGATCCTTCGTTCTGCCGCGCTGTGCCTCAGCATGGCTTAATAAATCATGACAAAATATTGTTATCTTGTCGTTAAATTAATTTTGAGAATCAAGTGGCTGGTTTATTGTCGACAATAAAAAAAATAACATTGCTAAAATGTGTACAGCCAGACCAAAACCAGGCGTTTGTCGGCCGGAAGTGATTTTTGTAAAATGCTCCTGAATGTGTAAAACATATATTTTGACACTTTTTACATTTTCATCTTATCTTATAGGAAATTTAT
>JAOTQE010100653.1:0-13933 GCA_025631205.1 Nesometra sesokonis
ATTTTACGGGCATTTGTATTTTTGTACAGTAAATTTTACGGACATTTTACTGTTACACGATTAATTTTACGGTAAATGCCCGTAAAATTTACGGAAAAAAGTCCTAGCAGACAGGAGGCCAAAGAAATCCCGTAAATTTTACGGGATTTTCTTGACATCTTGGATGCCAGGACTTTTTCCGTAACTTTACGGGCATTTTTTTACAGTATAATGAACCACTACAGAATTAAGAAACCAAATGCAAAAACCATAGCCCTAAGTACATTTTTCTTGAGATATTACATTGCTACTTATTGTTAAATATTCATCTATGCATTATATACTACCTTTCAGAGATCTACCTTACATTGAGTTTGGAGTTGAGACCACATTCAATTTAGATATTTCGGTCCGAAATATTGGTGATATGACGTACGGTGTTAGAGTATTTATACAGTTTCCTGCATTCCTGGAATATTTGAGTTTTAACCAAGTACCGGTTAGTACAAATTCTTTAATAGGGAGGGTCCGTAACTTCACGAAATAAGATACCTCCTTGTAACGTCACTGAATGGAACAGATGGTTAAATATCTGTCACATTTTATCAGAATTGTACGACGATCAACAATACATAAGTAGAACATTGAATATATTGGAACTCATTGGTTAGGGCTTGGCAACTTCATGAAATACGAAAACAAAAACGGATCGTCATAAATTCTTGTAACTTTTGACACCTTAACTATCTGGAATATCTGTCACATTTGGTCAGTAGGGCCTATTTTACGACGATCATCAACAATATGTAAGTAGACAATTTGGTATCATTTAGCAACTTATGAAAATAGAAGCGTGACGTATCCGTTTTTGTTTTCGTATTTTGTAAGGTTATCAACTTACAAATACGAAAGTTACGGTAAGTTACGAAACCTCCCTATTGAAAACAATATTCTCTTGTCTAGGCCTATTGTTCCAAGATACTTCAATTTAGAGCTTGTGATAGAGAAGATGTGATTTAAAGCTAGCATTAAAAAAATGCCAAATATAGCCAGGAGGGGTGATTGTAATCAGACTGAAAGATCTCCTGAACTCTTACAAGAGAAATTGTGGCACTTTGCTTTGTTGACAGAGCTCAAACAAGTACCGTAGATATAGAATCACATTAAAAGGGAAATTAGTAAAAACATATAGCAAAAATGTAATAAGTAAATACAAATACAAACTACTGTCATGTAGGCCTATGCACAGTGAAGAATAAAAGGTTATAATTAAAATTTTGAAAATAAGCCTATTATGAAAGGTAAAATACATAAAAGAGAAAACTACAATTTTTAAAACCGTAAAAAGTTTTTCTTATAAGCTTATTCTATTACATTATTAAACCATGGAGAAAAGAAAATCCTATTTTCTTTTCTCCATGATTAAACACAAACTTCATACAGGTTTGGTGATGCGTTTTTATCGAGGTGGTTTAATTTATCGAACTAAATTTATTACTCAAACAGTGTAAAGATAACCTCCTTCTTCCCTTGCATAGACACATAGACACTTATTTCGACTATTATAATAAATAATATACATTTACAAAATAGTAAGGGTCATCCCTAGAAGTGCTATCTTGTCACGAGATGACCCTGTATGTAAATAATAATACAAATACATATATATCTTATTTTTTTTGAAAGATGGCCAATGTTAGTTTTATTGTGACTTTTTATTTCAGCAAGATACAATAAATTGTGAGTTTCAGACAGTAGACCATGTCATGACAATTGATGTTTCCGTACTTGAATGCTCACTTGAAAAGGTGTTTCTGTCAAATGATGAGGTAAGAAGCCTTTTTGACCTTTATGGGTCTAATTTTTTGGTGTAACTTGACAGTTTTGGTAGATTTTCTCGATCTTGAGAACGAAATTTATTCAAACATTACCGGTATTGCATTTATCAAGTGTCAACCATGGAAGTTTTTACCATCTGGATAGCACTTAAAAAAGTGCCATCCAGATGTTTTTTTTATCTGCGTGACACATTCAATCTTCAATAGTTGAGTAAAAATACAACTAAATTTCCTTTCAGTATCACTTTACCGTATTATTCGGCATCGAAGGGTCTTGGCATCACTATAAAGGCGACCACATCAACTTTCAAATCAAGGCAAATACCGACAACGTTACGACATCACGTGTTTTCAACCTCAACATCCCATTCGTTGTAGCTGCTGAAATTGGGATAACGGGGTAGGTAAAATAATAGTCGTCTTCCTTTACAATGGTTTCCAATTAGAGACTTCTTGCCTCTAATTAGGATCACCTTCGTTAAAGGCTTCATTCGGTATTACTACATTCACTGTTGGAAAAGTGGCTTTTATTTTGAGATGTTATTTAAGGCTGTTTGTAATTAGAGTGAGATATATCCAATTAAAAAGAAAACAAGATGATATATCCTGCTTCAAAATAAATTATTTATTAGACTAGTAATTCAAATCATAGTCTATCATCAGGTACCGGCATATTAAATCAGGTTTATGAATTAAATATTTATTCATTATATATTGAAGGATATCGATGCCTGAACAGGTATTCCACGACAGTATTCGACCGACTGAATGCATAAATATAACAATTTCAACGAACATCGGTACTTGTCATACAGAACACGGATTCAAGCTAATATTTGCTGTAAGTAGTTCCGTTACTTAAATTTTAATTTGTAAATATTCAAAACGTGAAATGGAAAGTGATTAAATATGTTGATTTTAATAAATGTAGCTCATGTCACCTACCTACTTACTACTTGAATTTTTCAAAATGTAAGTATATTGCAATTATTGTAAAACCTAACGCAATTATTTTTATTACTTTTAGAAAAAGACTTAACATTTATTTTAATAATGTTTTTGTAAAATAAATGGCAAATGCATTTATAAAATATTCTTCTTGATCCTGTTTAAAAAAAATTGTCAAGATTTCACTTAGAGTCAAAAGGGAACGTGGAAATGGAAAACAAAACGTCCATTTTGCGTTCCTGCTCAGCAGTTGGTCTCAAGGAATTTCTTTTGATTATTACTGTAACGATCCTACTGCAAAATATAACATACTTGCATTTTATAACTAATACTTTATTTAGATTTTTAAATGTAAAACAAAATTGTAATGTCTTTAAATGTGCACAAAAGTACATTCATGATATGGAGCGTTTTGCTGAGTTTTACTTGTTATTCATTTGTTTATTCTTTGTTGTAAGGATTTTACTCTTGTAAATAAATATTGTTGAGATTTTAAAAAGGTAAATTTGTCATGGTGTAATGGTAAAATCATTACAATTAATTTGCATTTTGTCCTCTTATGATGATATACTGCTATGTTCTTGCGTAATTCGTCAGTGAAATCACCAACTGTTACGCGCGTACAGGGCGCGTAAATACACGCAAAACGCGCGCGTGCAGTGATTAACAAATGGTACCCACAGCTCGTTTTTCTCCACGAGCTTTTCTGTATGCTCGCATAACAGTTTGTATATCTCTTTGTGGTGTCAAAGACAATAATTACACTAACTATTTCTGACGTTATTTTTCACATCTATAGATTCGTAATTACGGTCCTAGTTACGTAGATTCTGCGGTTAATGTAGATATTCAGATACCAATTGTTGTTAATGCGGGAACTATCACAGTGGATGTTACATCGGTTAAGGTAAAAACGAAAAGAACTTAAATAAAAATGTATAAAATTATGATTCGAATTGTATTACAGTATTTCCAATGATTACAACAGCACGTTCTATATCTTTCCTGTTTTCTCTATACCCAGCTAAATTTACCGTACAACTGCTCATTTGTAAGTAAACACTAATTATTTAATTTAATATTTATTTATTTTATTCAATTTCCAAGCATGTAGATTGACAAATAAAATCATTGTGAACAAAACTTAAATAAAACTAGCAAGAGTGCCCAGTGGATTACCAATAGCGTATGACACAACCACTGTGGTTCTCAATTTGTAGTTAAAACCCGAACAAAATAACATGACGGTATACTTAATGAAATAAATGAATACAACAAGTTAAACATTTAAAATTACTACAGAAAGTTAAAATCATGATATAAAACTTTATATTAAAATATAGTCCATGTTATTAATTATGTCTAAGGTAAGAGTATTCAAAGTGATCTTATCAAACAAGGAAGCGTAGTGCTAAAACTACGAAACATTAGTCGCAATTTGTTTCCTCAGAAACGAGGAAAATTGATAAAAGTGAATATTTAGAAGGATTTGTTTTAGCATACCAATGTTTAAATGCATTATGATGTATTGAAAGCGTTGAAAACGTTATATTTAGACTATTTCCTTCTTATCATCAGATATTGGGTGATGGAAGATGCCAAAAACCGAAGTCTTTGAAAAACTACAACTACATTGAACACCAACGGCCGCAATTTTTACTGGTAAAAATATGAATATACCATATTCTAATAATAATTTATACTTTATAATGCTGGGATCCAAAGTCTTCGGATTAGCCTAGAGGAATTTTGCATCATCACGCGGGCTCCAGGAAATACACATTTATTCCTAGGAATTTAAATGATTATCTCCAGGTTTTTAATTTATTTGGACACTAAATGACATTTTGAAGGTTTGTCAGTAATTGTACAAAATATAATTGTAAACACCTTTTCATCGCAATTATCAAAGCCTTGTTATTCATATAATTTTACTTTTAGATGCCCATATAGAACCCCAAAACAGTTACGAATGCTGGCCGACAAAATCTCCAGGAATTCTAGTTTTTCAACTTTGGAGTGATGATAGTGATAGTTTGCATCCAAATAGTTGAAATATGACTATGTTTTATTATAGAACTGTTCGGATACAGACTGCCAAAATATTAGATGCATCCTTCCAGATCTACCAGTGGAAAAGAGCACCATTATAGAAATATCAGTGGATGTCAGTCATGAAGAGGTATAAGAGGTGTGTCAAAGCCACAGATATAATGATATCTGTGGCTTTGACGAAAATATCTACGACAATATAACGACTACAGCGTGGGGATAACGACGACGGTCACGACGGTGTTAACAAGTTGATGATGCTGCTGCTGAATGTTGGTCTTCGTGGTGACAAAGTCGTCAACAAATCAAGCATACTGCTGCTGACGAATTCACAATACCGTGAACGTGTATAGGCCTACCTGCCAAACTTGTTGACGGCGGCAATGCGCGAGTCATTTTTATTGTATTTTACTCTGTATTGTCTCGTGCGTGACAAAACCGATGTACAGGTCTGTGCTATGCGTGGCACATTCAAAATAGGTCGCCATGTGTGACACTAGCACATTATGCGTGAGTTGGCAGGTTGTGGTGGTATTGTAAAAAGTTATTCGATAATAATTATAATTAATCATATTCAATATTTATATTACAGATATTGACAAACGTTATTTCGCTCATCTCAAGTGCGATTGTTTCAATGAAGGAACAGCAAACGACAAAACCATTCGTATCCCCGACACACGAAATATTTACGGTATAACACAATTGTCAATTGTACAATTATAGTAGGCCTATTATTCATATGATTCCTCGTATTTTACAGCATACCTTGAAGCCTTGATCTTGATTTGAATAAAATTAACGAAATTGATCAGACACAAGAACATAAATAGTAAATAAGATAATGATTTGGAGGACCTTAATGAAGCATGAGAACAGAATTACCGAAGCATCAATTTTAGAATACTGAAGGTGTAATATTATGTAGATTTTGTAAATACTAGGGAGATTACGCAATTTTACGAAATACGATAACGAAAATTGATACGCCATATTTTGTGTACGTTTGAGTCTAAGGCTACATAGTGGTCTCAGATTTAAGCTAAAATCAGTTACTGTAAATATGATCAGTTACCACGATCATATTTGTAAACAAGACTTAGGCCTAATAGAGTGCGACGTATTCGTTTCCGTTATCGTTTTTCGTCCAGTTCAGAAACCTCCCTATTAGATTAAGCCTACTACGAATTGCACAATAGGTCTAAAGAGGACAAAATCTACATCTATGGAATGCATTGTTCAAATCAATCTTATTACCATAGTTAAAAAAAAAATTAAAACTATGAGGGCGTAATTGCTATTACGGTTTATACTTATAATACGATATCTAATGTTCAAGTGTACCTTATTATTTCAGATTGTCACCACACTGGTACCAAGCGATGCTAACAACACCCAGACCCAGGGAATAAGTGCTGCCAGTGTTGTTGTTAGTGTTTTTATCGGCCTAGGATTACTTATTGTCATTGCGTTTATTTTGTGGAAGGTAAAATTAAAAATTTGCACATAAATTTGATCATTCTAATATGAGGAAAAAATTAACATTTACTTTGATACAATTGATACGTAGGCCTACTAATGGTGACTCGGCAAATTTCCAGTAAATTCTACATGTTCTATGATTTTTTTACAATTATATTATACATATTTTTGAGAATTTTTTGAGGGTTAAACTATTGAAATCAACAAATTTGCTGACGTTTTGTGTACTGTCAGTTCGCATTCAAGTGTGGCTCCATAGAAAGAATGGCGACAACTTTATAAACTGAAAATGACAATCTTCAATGGAACGATACGAATGAGAACTAGTAGTTCACAATGTCGGTGTCGGTATGTTCCTCAAGATTTAACTATAAAATTAATTCTAAAAAATATCCATTCAGACTTTATGAATTTATTTGAACATAGTGACCTATTATTTTAAAAGTACAATAGACCTATACTTTGAAAATTACCAGCTATAAAGTACAGTGAACAGTAAATGGAGTATTTAACACTGACAAAACATGTCAGAAACTATTGTTTCATAACAAACACTGTGCTGAGCTTATACATAATGATAGGAAAACGTTTAGAGTACTCTATCCGCATTTTAATACGTATTTTAAATCAATGTTCTAAAGTATTTAGAGAATGAGATTCACAGGTAAATGAAACAAAAACTGAATTTGTTCACCTGCGTATAGCTGATAAATATGAACTTAATAATAAAGGAAAACCTGTGAAAGATTTTGAACTTTGGAGGAGAAAGTGATGTCACTTGGATCATTTTTATGCAGTAAAGAAGATATAAAACATAGATGTAATTTAGGAAACGTGGCTTTCAGAAAATTTCAAAAAACTTGGCTTAGCGGAATTAAAATAGCATTGATTAAAAAGTTACAAATATATGAAGTAGTATCGGTAATGTTATGTAATTGTGAAAGCTGGGCTGCACCTAAAGCATTGAAAAGCTTGATATATCCCATAGAAATCACTTGAGAGCCATTCTAAAATTCCAATGGCCAAAGTCCGTTATCTCAAATAAATCACTATATATTTTTTTGCAAAACCGTACCACTCTCATCGCGAGTTAGAAATGCACGCTGGAGAATGCAGGTCATGTACTTCGAAATGACGAAAAATACCCCCGCAGCTCTTGCAATGACATATGCAGTACAAGCAATGTCAATTAAAAGAGGTAGAATTAGTAGACATCAGATAAGTTTACTGTACTTTCTATTTTACGAGAAGATCTTAAAGAAAAGAACATTAAATTAGAAACTTTAGATGATTTAATGGAATTAAGGTATATTGCAAAAGATCGTACTTTGTGGAAAAATATTTAAATTTAATTTTTAGTAATTTTATAGGCCTAACTCTATGACGACTGAACTGGCCTCTTTATCATTATGATTTTTGTTTCACTACATTAAGAAATGAATTTTAGTTTGTTATTGAGTCTAATAAGCAGTAATAAATAATAAATACGCATTTTAGGAAGGGTACACATTACAAACGGTAATTGCGTAGCACAGGATTGTCATCTTCAGATAGTGGACAAGGGGGTCCTAGCACAGCACACTCGTAGGTGATATGATGATGGGTCTGTACTTGTCCACAGGGTCAGAGGTCAGAAGCGCCAATCCCCATTTCATACTGTGCTTTAATAAACTATGGTCTTTAATTCTAGAGAAGTTGTTTTGTAATTACATGCTTCAGACGTCGTTCTGTACATCAACGTAGACTTTAACATATTGTAAACCATTTAAATGTTCAAATATCGTTTCATTTCAGTGCGGACTTTGGAAACGGACAAGACATTACGTAATTAATCAAGTAGACGATGATGGTGATCCGGTCGAGTTGTAAATTATAATGAGCTTCGTATTCGCAAAAGACGTGTTTAGGTATATTGGATTGGAATATGCCAGTACAAGTATCAAAGGCAACCTGGGATGGTTCCTTCTGATGGTACTTTGGCAATATGCAATTAAATAATCCCCATCTCTTTTGAAGATTACACCGCATTCATCAGTGAGCCCTATAGTATATACAAGAGGGGCAAACAGCTTGACCTGTCATCAGAAAATCTGCACTATTATAGGATGTACAGCATTTAAATCCTCCATTTACAAGACAGTGGCGATTTTAAACAGAAGACCAACGATCTCTTGGCAGAGCCAAACCAACTATGACATTAAGTCGCAAATACATGTACCAGTTTTCCACAATAGGCAAAAAATTAAAAATGGTTACTTTTTCAAATTTTATTTTAAAAATATACAGTTTATACATTCAAATTCCACATTCCTTAATAACAATTTCCAGATATCTGATAAAAAATGTTTTAAAAAATGCAATTTAAATGACCCTGCATAGTTAATGTACACTGATAAGCAATTTTCAAGTGCAGTTTTCCCAAAACTCGCATTTTAAATGTTCAAATTTCGGTTGTTCATAAATTTACAAGGAAACATCATATGAAACTGATTTTTTTTGCATGTTAAAGATAATAATGTGTAGTTTTATTATCTATAAAACTCAATTTTCAATTTTCCGACTTATGCCTTATTTGCCTTGGCTCTGCCACCTATGGTTCATATCAAAAAACGAAGGCTACCACCAGTTTAAACGATTGGATCACTGTCAAAAAGAACTGAAAACAGATACAATTTGACGAATAATTTTTCTTTTTATTCAACAAATTCGTCTTTACAAAACAATAACGATAACGGAGAACCGTTTACAACATTTTAAACAACTTTTAAAGTTAACGAATTTGGCCAATAAACACAACACAAGTTTACACAACAAACGTAGTAACACACCCCTTTAACTAACTACAATAATAATGATTACATCATGATTATGATAACATTATAAGACAATCACCTTATAATAAGCAATATGGTTTTTAATGTTGATATGGAACACAATGGAACAGTTTATAATGTACAATTAATGTTAACTGTAATTTTGTTCGGAATTAATTGCTGATACATGCAAATAGTTACATGTAAATCAGTTGTAGGTATACTTTATTTATATTAAACTTATAACACTGTAGTGCGGATCACGCTTATGAATTAAAAAAAAAGATCTCAACGTTTAGATCGTTCTTTTGAAACTAGTTTCCAGATGATATTAAAATAAACTTTAAATCAATTAAACCGTCAAATGACAAAACCTGTATTGTCAGATATCAACATTAACACCTTAATACGTCTGTTGCACTTGGAAACTCTTCGACTGAAATTGATATATTGTTTATACATTTCAAAACGTTAGTTAATTTTTATCATGATAGAATTTGTGTAAACTGAAAAACTTTAAAAATCAATGCATTTTTACTGAAAATGCTATTCAGTATACAGACAGAACAAATATATATATCAAATTAACAGGATGCTAAAAATAGGGAATGACAGGCTTGGGCAAACGTTTTCCCGGTTTTGGCACTAAATTGGTAAATTAGTACATTTTATGAATCCCATGTTGGTTTATAAAATTCATATATGCTCACTATATGTTATTAAATTGTGACCTACTCTAGTAAAATGAAACAACGTATAGATCTTTCATTGTAACCCTTACTAAAGTGCTTACAGTATTTTCGTTCCAAACTACTATTATGATGAAAACAGCTTTTTCGACTTTTTAAAGTGTTTGCTAAAAAAACCTAGATCAAGTTCCACTTTGTGTAAACTCAATAAATAAAAGACTTGAAACAGACTTTTAATGAGTACTTCAGCGCGTTTTTTTTAATAACACCAAATTTTATCCCCGTTTTTCTATAAAGTTAAATTTGTATAATTATTTCTTTATCCATCATTCGATAAAACATGTCTTCCAGAGAATCTCCTTCATATGAAATTTTGAGTTTGGTATCATTGTAAATTTTTAGAAAGTTTAAATACAAACTTGCATTGAAAGCACACCATAGATTTATTATTAACGGCTAGATGGTGAACTTGCACAGAATAGATAGCCCAATGTGCAGTTCCATGTAAGCATCTACGAATCAACCAATCAAATCGTGTTACGTTCTAATGCTGTTGCTATGTTGAAATTGCGCACGCGCAATCTTTTATAGAAGATAGACATTTATAAATAAATGAAAGTAAAATTAATACAAAGACTTCTACAACATAAAAATGTGACATATGTAAATAATTTGTTTGACAAAAAAAATTTAAAAATACAATGACGACGAAATCAAAATAGTAGCCTGTAGGAGCCTACATGGGACTGCAATTTTACAGTGTTAAGATCACCATCTAGCCGTAAATAATATATCTATGAAGCACGCAAACATCGACATGTTTTATTTTACTAGTGTAAATCACAATAGTACTGTTAAATATCGAATTTGCTTAAGATTAATATATAGTAAATCAATAAGTATAAAATTTATGTGTGAAAATTACTTTTGATCTTCTCAACGTTTTCATTAATAGACCTATACTTCGATCGTCTTCCAGAGTGAGAATGTATCATGATTAAAAATAATGAAATAAATCAGAAAGTTTTCTATATCAGGCGTATAGGCGTACATTGTTCTACATTAGGCTACATTTATATTCTATAATAAAACGGTTAAAATGTATATAACTTTAAATAAATCGCAATCATAACTATTGTATTAATAAAATATACGATATAATACTATATAAGCTAATTTACTTCGTCGTAAATTGATGCCAATAACGTAATGGATAAAAAGACGATGGAAAACACTCTTGATTTATCGATCTCTACCCAAAGCTTTATAGGCCTATGCCTAAACCGTCGAGCTGCAATAAATACTGTATTGCCGAAATTGAAGCACACATTAAACAGACAGATCCAGATAACGTTGTGTATATTCGTCCAATGCGTTTAACGTTACAAGTGTAAAACGTTTTTTTTTAACGTTGCAGAGATGTCCAAACGTTAACTCTTACGAAGTTTACTAGAAACTTTTGATGTTACGAAGAAAGGGTTTAGCACAGTATTACGGAGATTATCAAACGCGTTAAACATTATGGAGTTTACCAAACGCGTTTAACGTTACGGTCAATTTCCAAGTACCGTTTAACGTCATCACGATTACCAAGCACATTTAACGTCACGGACGTTAATGGAGATTATAGTGTTTCTCAAACTCTTTTTAGGTTATGGTACGTAGTTTACGGTGTTTAATGAGATTACTCAACTCCTTTATGAAGTTTCTTGACCGCAAATAACGTTATGGATTACTACACGCGTCTTTCAATGGTATGAGTCTGCAAAGATTGCAAACAAGATTTTACTACAGTATAGGCTAAATCACGAATTCAGGCTATCACGTTGAAACGACAACATTTGTGTTAACAGTCATAGCGGGCGCCAAACTCGTCGCAAGGTGAGAACTACATGTATTTATGTCTGGTTTCTTTTCAATAACTGTCGTTGGTTGTTTTTCTAAAACATTTGATGGATCCTTATTAACTGTCTTTTTTACGTTTGCAGATGATTTCACCTTCGACAGCTTACGTTTTTTCCTGTTTGGTTCGTATATTCTGTATACTAACGCCAGTGGTCCAGTCTGTATAAACAAACAAAGTCATAAACATAATCAGTACATTGTAGTTTAGTTAAACAATAGACGATATTATTTTTCAAAGTTTACCTCAAGAAAGGATATTGTTTTCCTCATCAAACACGTAACAGACAAACATTTTCATTACGCACCTATGACCTACTCTAAAAAAAACAACCTATTGTCCAACCCAAAAGTGGGGAGTCTTATTGAATTCAGACGTAGCGTCAGTGACAACGAAAAGATAGTGTTACGCGCGCGTAGGGAAAGGCGCGCGTACAGAAAGACGTGCGTAGAAAACATGTCCGCTCCTCCAGCAGCCCGGTGAACACTTCAGGAAGTTTAGTCAAATATGTATTATATGTGGTTTGTTCACAGCAAAGTGACAAACGAGGAGGAACTCTGCACATAGCACTAAAAAATTGACGCGTATGGCCAGATTGGCATATTGACCACTACACCATTGACGCACACTGCGAGCCTAGTGCCTCGTGTGACATTTTGCTGAACAAAATTTCGCAAGTGTGCGCCGGGTTATGACGTCAAGGAAGTGTGGTCATTTTGTCGGGGAAAAGTATAAATAAAAAAATATTCTATAACTGACCATAATAATAGAAATTAGACACATACAAATGGGCCACCCACCCCGACTTTCGATGGATCTTGGATCCGCTCCTGGTCCCCCCCCCCCACCGTCGGGGAAGTCCTGGCGCCACCACTGATGTAGATGCAGGTTAAGACGGGATTAAAATTCACCCCAATATTTTTAGGAGCGCAACAGCTTCCAAACTCATATTTTGATGGCGAAGCACAAGATATTTACTATGTTGACTAAGTAATGTTTTATTAGAACAGTGTAATTTCCGATCTTCAAGAGGCATTTGATTAACTTTTTATACAACGGCCACGGAGGGGCTGATATGCGTGTTGATTTTCCCCTGTTGCCCACCTTTCAAAACAGATACGCGCCGGTATAGAGAAATTATCATGCCATCTAACACATATGGAAACATAAGGTACTGATATTGGTCAGACATTTTGCAAGACAGGTCTGCGGAAATTGTTATGACTGAAATAAAGCTATTATTTCCGCCTTCCATCTGTGCTTGTGGCCTAAATCGATATGGTGATGTTTGCAGTTAAAAACAGTATCAAGATAGCTAAAAGCGAAGACGGCTGTTACTAGAAATATAAAGTAAAGTCTTGGTGTATGGGTGCAAATTGTATAATGAGACGCTTTTTGTAAGACCAAAATTATACACTTCGTCCACTGAATAAATTTCAGGAAGGATTGTATAATGAGACGCTTTTTGTAAGACCAAAATTATACACTTCGTCCACTGAATAAATTTCAGGAAGGATTTTTTTTTGTATTGCCATTAGCCTACACGTTATTGTATTTTTATGGTAATTACCATATTTACATCATCTTTAACCATTGGATCACTGACTATTCTAAACTTAACACTTTTTTATGCTTCCCAAAATATTGAAATTAAAATCTAAGAAATAAAATAATTTGAAACCCCAACTTACAAAAATGACTACCGTAGTACATATTATCTTGAATTAATGTGTCGGAATTAATTGCCTTTTATTTTTCTCAAACAAAAATCTTTTTTTTTTCTAAAAATTCAGGGAGGGCTTTGTTGAATAACAACATTTATTTAGGCTTACTGTAACGATTTTGTTTTTTTTTTTTTAAATTTTTGATTATTCTGAAGTTATTGTATGGATTGTTAAGTTGTTGATTTAGGGTTAAAAACACGAGCAAATCTATGAATTTTAAAAAAGTTAATGGTTTGCTACTACAGTGCATTAAGATTTCTTCTAAGGAAACCAAGATCAAGCAGTGCCAGAGTTATTTTTAGGTGTAGTTTATCTTTTAATGTATTTATTAGGTAATCGAGACTTCGTTAGTGGTTAAAAAACGAACCAAGAGCATATCGTCACTTTCGGAATAGACATCAGGTAGGTAATAGTCCGACATCGCAATACAAGATTCAAGATTCAAGATTCAATTTATTCTGTCCTTTCGGAAATTCATACAGGCACAATCGCTCACAACAATATA
>JAOTQE010100664.1:0-13932 GCA_025631205.1 Nesometra sesokonis
AAATAGAAATTAAATTATAAATATATAAAATTAAAATAATTACTGGTACCTAAATTTAAAAGAAACATATATAATATATAATATCACAAAATTGCATAATATAAAACTATTAATATTACAACAATACAGCATTAAATTGTATAGTAAAGATAAACAGTGAGATACAGTACCCTAATAAATTATTTAAAGTTAAAATATTAAACATTGATAATACTATGGGATATACTAAAATATTATTAAACATTTACAGGAACTTACATAAAACAGTTGAAATACAAGTAATAGGCGTATATAAATTAAACTTCTACTGATGTACGATATGCAAAAAAAAAACTTTCATTTTTAATCTGCTCTTCAATGAGGTTAAGACTTACGTAAAATATTTTATCAATTCCTTACCTTTTGATTTAAGTTCCACTGCGAAGTCTTGGTATTCACCAGATGGGAATGTTGACGTGCCGATTTTATCAATATCTGTGGTTGAAATAACAACAGTGTTGTAAGACACACATACAATATAAAAATGTATAAACCCAGTAAACATTTTCTGAAAACGGTCGAATTTAAAAGAACGTGAAAACGAAGTTAGAAACATTACACCTTCATATAAATAATAGCCGATAGTACCAACTTAGTCAGTTATTGAGAATTTATATGTATATTAGGTATGTAGGCATCTCATCAAAAACCCACCCAATTTGTAGCCAGATTGAAAAAAAAAGTTAATCAAAACACTGTTAAACTTCTTGTAAGCTTTAAATGAGTGGTTATTATCAAAATCGGACATCTATGTGCCGAACTGAAATTATAGAACAAAATACAGTAGGCCTATATTAACAAAATTCCGTTGTATTTCTTTATATTTCCTGTTGTTTATTTGCCAATTTTTTAATAATCTCCTCTCTGACAACTTGGTGGTTTTTCCATGTTATATGAAGGAAATAAAGCAAAATATGTTTCTCTTTTAATTTACCAACTAGGCATATAATAAGAACACAAGATCCTTGTAACGCGAAAGCTCCGGTTTTAGCACTAGGTAGTAATTAAACAGCTCATCCATGAAGCATAGAATGATGACAATGGTGGAAAAAATAGCTAGTTATTAAACACCCTATCGAGCTCCCTCACGGTTGTTTGATTCTAATGTGTTTGGAATATTATTTTTTTTTTAAATTGCCTTTTCGACTATGAAACAAATAATGTTGAGCGCCCTCTGTTTTCCGTCTTGTGAAAAAGTTAGGCTATATAATTTATACAAGGGAACGGTGACGGCCTATACTTAATTAGTCTGGTACTTCTAGTGATTTCAAAATAAACACACAAAATGCTCAGATAATACGTTACTAATACACGTACAACACAAGGAGATTGAGCGGGAAGTTCGACTGATTATCTTTTTTTAATAATAGTAAAGACCTACATTCTTTAAACGTTAGTTGCAGATAATGACAACATGTCTGGTGGCCTAATAGGTGCTAACGTAAAATGAAAAGAAAAAAAATACCAAGCACACAATTACATTCTTATGACTTTTTAATTACTTAGTATCAAATATATTAATTGTGTTAGATGGGTTGAATATCTACCACACCGATATTATCAAATTCACTTCCTTATAATTTCTTCAACTTATATATCTCTATGTATGTCTATGACTTGACTTGCCCCTAGTCTGTGTTTTATACGTTGTAGCTAGAGTTCCGGTAATAGTGGATATCTCTGCAATGGTTAGCGTCCCTAGAGAGGGCGACCCTAACCTCAACTTTATCATTGCAGATATAGGCCTAGCCACAACTATAACGAACCTCTAGCCACTATGTATTTTATATGGTAAGTGTTTAAAGAAATGCGCCTCCAATGGATGAAGTTTTGACAATGTTTTGTCGTGAACTACAGACTTGTAAAACAGTTAGATAAACCCAGTTGAGTATGACAAGTGCAATAACATGACGTGATCAACATTCTATCCAGATTATGTAAACACCTCATGAAGCCCTCTTTTATGTAATCACTTTTGGTATGTGCAGCTATTGTTTGATATTTTTACTCTGTATATATGTTTTTTGTCTTTGTGTAAATGTTTGTCATTTTTATTTTAAACAGACTTGTTGAAAAACACTAAAATCATGGTGAAATAAAATGTGCCGTTTCAAAATAAAGTCATTATTTCCATTATTATGATTAGCGTGCCGTATTTGGCTAATTAGGCCAGTGAGTCAACCAATCAAATGTTCTCATTTTCGAAACGCGAATGATGCCCTGAGAAAGCCATCAATACAAACGTGTGGTGGGAAATCACGTGGCATTGAAATGTTTTCTAAGACGGTGATTCAAATCAGAAATGTAGTATGACAATCAACCTGCTATAGAACGCATTTGGTGCCTGACGATTGTCTTTTCATAATAAACCGAATAACCGTCTTGAACCAAGACTAGTCTATGACACGCACAAGGTGTTGTTTTTTGTAGTTTTAGTAGTATAGGCCTACATGAAATTAGTATATGATAATTAGTAATTACTAACATGGACTCTTGTATATAAATTAATTTATATAGCATACCATACCTTTGTTGGATTTAGAAAGGTTTTGCTGAGCCGCCGTCTTATGACAATCTCCATTCTGTTGACTGACCGGTGCATTCTTAACCACATGACTAGGACCAGAGCAATTCGATGAGGAATTTGAATCTAAATGAAATTGTTGATCAGTAATGAAATATTAAGTCATATAATACACATAAAAGTGTTTTTTTATAGTTTAATATTTAGGCCTACCAATTCCGAAATTCCGGTTCAATCTTGATCAAGCGCTATGATTATTCACGATTATAAACCACTACATAGTCACGAGACTTAGTATTACAGATAATACCTATGTCTACACCAACCTTTTAATAAGATTGCTGAAATTCGGTACAAGCTACCAGTTTGTGCTCTAGACATCTTAGCGCATGAAGCACCCGGTTTGTTGTGGCCTATCACCCTCAGTTTTTGCTATCATATAAAGCATGTGGCCAAACTTATCCGCGAAATGTTCCTAAACGGCTGAAGGATTTGCAATTTGGCGCATGCTTAGAGGTCAGTTGTGCTGTATTTTACGCATTTTATTCCACCAATTTTCGTGCTATACTGTATGCACTATACAAAAATCGGAAACCATTTACCTACAACCCACTGTGATTGGTGACATCGGTTTGAAATTTCATTTCATCGACCAATAGCAGAGATGGTCTGTACTTTACGGCTATATAGTGAACATGCGCAGTTGAAACGGTGAATTGGCTTTTACATTGCCCCAAGTGCAGTTCTATGTAAGACCCTACTATTCTGGAATCCAACCAATCAAATCGCGTTACGTACTAACTATGTTGCTATGTCGAAATTACGCATGCGCAATCTTTCATATGAGTTTCAAATTTATCAATAAATAAAAGTAAATTTAATCAAAATCTAAAGACATTGACAACATAAAATATGTGTGACGTAAATAATTTGTATGAAAAAAAAATGTTAAAAATACAATAATTGTAAAACAGTTATTATTATTTATCTTCATGTTTGTGGCAAAGACTGGAGAAATCAAAATAGTAGGCACCTACATGGGACTGAAATTCACAGTGTAAAGTTCACCACATCTATGACTGCACTATAGATTTATTATTTACGGCTAGATGGTGAAATTCCACAGAATACATAGCCCTATAAGTGCAGTTCCATGTAAGCACCTACTATTTCGGAATCTAACCAATCAAATCGTGTTACGTTCTAATGCTATTGCAATGTCGAAATTTTGCACGCGCAATATTTTATAGCAGTTTCAAATTTATCAATAAATGAACGTAAATTTAATCCAAATCTAAAGCCATTGACAACACAAAGTATATGTGACATATGTAAATAATTTGTATAACAAAGGAATGTTAAAAATACAATAATTGTAAAACAGTTATTATTATTTAACTTGCATGTTTTTGACGTAGCCTGACGAAATCAAAATAGTAGGCGCCTACATTGGACTGGAATTCTATAATGATAAGTTCACCATCCGTAATTAATAAATCTAAGTAAGGGCGTCATCTTGCCAAACGTTCTCCCACGCCAGTATTACATAGTAATGCCGTTATGCACCCGTTCTAGATGGGTACTACAGTATGGCTAATGTCACTGAGACAGTAGCGTCAACAAATTGACTAAACTCAAGCTACATTATACAATCAAAATAAGGCATATACTCAGGCGCGCCCCTATTATCGGCAAAACGTAGTTGACCCTAAATGCATAAATAGACATAAATTGGGGCCAAAAGGTACCAGAATACGCAAAGATGAGGAAATAACTTTTTTTTTTTTGTGTCGTCAAATCAAACCGGCAAGCCCACCCGAACCTGGGAAATTGCGCCCCCTTTCGTCGAATCCTGGATCCGCCCCTGATGCTTCAAGATTATTATTACTATCGTTATGATTTGTTATTTTCACAAACCTTGTTTAACATCTGACTGAATAATAACCTTTGTGATCAGTCCAGATGGATTGTATATAGCGTTGTTGAATTCCAACTTTCCTAAAATTTAATTAAAATAATAATAATAATAAATAAATATATAATAGAAAAATAATACAGTTGAAATATTGGAAATATAATACAGTACACACCTCAAGCAATGAGATACACGCCATCGTGTTATGATTAAATGTTTCGATATTAAATATGTCATCTTGAGGAATCATTCCTGAGTGGTGACGACATCATTAATCTAAAAATATTTGATACAGTAAGCGGACACCCTCGGATCCGAGAACAGTGTCCGCTTGCGGGAGGTGTCCGCTTACGAGAATTTCCGCCAATAGAGGGCCAAAATTGTAAAATTATGTACTCGACGGTTTAGTCGTGCGACCGACGCATGACGCAGTGAGTGCCCGGCCTAATATACCAAAATGTAAGCAGTAATCTACACTTTAAATGGCATTCATTTGATAATTAGATCAAAAGATAGGAACATTTAAATTCCCATCTATGGAAACACGGTTTTGATAAAACTACCGGTACTAATAATGCAATCGCAAAATAAACATTTTAAAAGACAAAACTCTCAAAAAAATCTGCATGAAAGACACTTTCCTGCATGCAAACTGGTCTATAATGTTCCTTTATTGAAATATAGTTCCAAAAAGTACCAAAATACCCATGATTAATTAAAACTAAATTTCTCAAAAACTTGACTTTAGACATCTTTTGGTGATTATCTCACACGATGCAATTCATTTTGTGCTGAGAGCTCACAAATGACAATTAGACAGAGGACAATTATTATGCGATCGGTAAACTCTGAGACCTTAGTTGAATTTTTTTTAATAAAATTCTGCGGAACTAGACGGATCTTTCCTGAATCTTGTTTTGTTGATAAGATTGGGAAACTGTTTCAAGCATTTAAGTCTTCCCTACCTACCTTTAGTTGGAACTGATGGTTCTGGACCAGCGTGGTCGTTCACTGAAAGTTAATAAAAAATATATATTACTTATTTGGACAAACGTACAATTACTAGATCTAGTTAGTATGTCTCTGATTACCCTTTCCTTTCTAGGCATAGTGTTGTTTTTTAGGAATAGTGGTAATTCTAAGCCTGTCTTTCTATGCCTAGTGTTATTTCCATGCACTTGTGTTATTCCTATGCCTCGTTTTTTTTAGCTAAATTTGTATTTCTAGAACTAATTTTATTACTACTAGCCTCCCAGGTCATATCTATTTTTTCTGTAAAACACGATCGAGAAATGGAATGAACCGCCAACTAAAAAACGTCAATGGTGTCAAAATTTTCACTGGTTAATATCGTCAGTTACAAAACGAGACGACTTTTCACGCGCCTAACAGTTTGTCTGTTCGTGTCACTAACGATGTTTAGGATCTGGAATAAAGTAAAATATTCACCAAAAACCCATATACTATTTATTAAACCTAGGCAAGTAACCGTAATGGATTGGTAGGCCTACTAGTACTAGGCCTATATTTTAGCACTTTTATATAGGTCGCTGGTATCACTTATCAGTGGCGTATTCCTGGACAAACCCCTGCTTATTTATACTCTTGATTGTTAAAGGCATGAATTTTGAACTACCGACTTCGTGAGTTTCTAAACCCAAACCTTAAGACCACTTGTTAACCACTATTGGATTTCAGTGAAAATGTATTTATGGTTAGTAACCAAAACACTAACCTTCTATTTCCTGTGGGTGCGGGGCGTCCTGTTCGACGGTTAAGTTGTATTCAGCACTAAAGTACAAATCATAAATAATATTATATTGTATATATATAATGATTAGTATAATAATGACAAAACAGTACCGATGTAGTATTGAAGGTCTGTCATTGCTACAGCTTAACATCAAAGACTCCGTGAAGACTGTGCATCTAAGGGATAATTGTACACAGTTCTATAATATTATATATTAATGATTGCTGTATCTTTTACTTTATGGTGAGGACTGCCATCATCTTCTGAACGTTGGTATACCAATAATAATAATAATAATAATAATAATAACAATAATAATAATAATAATAATAAATTAAATGTATTCTTTGGTATTAGTACGGAAAGCTATGTCAGAAGTGTGTCTCCAGCAGGTTATTTGTGCCAAAATTGATTGTTTGTGCTATTCCTGTCATTTTGAGGATGCTGAATACAAAAAAGTTTGGTACCATGTTTTTTCTACCACTCATTCGGCCGCCATTTTGAAATTCAAGATGGCGGCCAAAGGCCTAAGTCGAAAAAATGTTACCTAACTTTTTTACATTCAGTACCTCCAAAAGGACAGAAATAGCATAAAATTCAATTTTGTCACAACATTTCTGCTGGAATACATAGCTTTCTGTACTATATAGAATTAATATCAAATCAACATAACATTTATTTAGAGCAAGATTGATATTTTGCTAGATTACAGAGAAAATAAATATTTTTTTTTTATATAAGGGCCTAGTATCGTTAAACGAAAAAAAAACATGACAATAAAAATACGAGCACAATTTAATTAAATAAAAGAAAATATAACATGCATTTGATGCTATAAGCAAAACGCCGATTTGTAATCAATATTATTATGATAGTAAAGTGAATAATTGCTTAAATAATAATTTACTAATCTGAAGAAGGCAAATACCCGAGAAGATTAATCAAAAATCTTGTATAGGGCAAACATGGAGAGGAAGACGGAACAAAATCACAGGGACAGCATAATACACGAAGAAACAGGACAAGTGACAAAATACAAGGTAGTACAGCAGCATGGTTTTTGGATTTTTTTTTTTTTTTTGCAAAAACCATGCGAGTTAAGTAAATTTTCATTACTGGTAGGAGTGTTACGCTCAGGCAACTCATCATTGTTTGTATTTTCACAATCTTGCATTAAAAGAGTAAAATCGTGCGACGGACAGACAGACAGACACATAACGGAAAATTGTGTACTAAACATTACATTCTCATTAAAACTTACTCATAATTTCCGTTATCCAGTGTATGTTTACGTCGTTTGTGATGGCTTATGCAACATACGCTAAGAGTGAGGATGGCTGAGAAAATTGCTACTCCTGTGAGGGCATAAGCCACATACATCAAAACTGCACTTCTTGGAAAGTTATTTATCTCTGTTGTTGAATTATCAGAACCGAATCCATCCTTCTGAGATTTGTAAACTGGTGTTATTGTACTGATTTTTCTAATAGGGTCATCCGTCTGTCGTTTGATTCCCGGATCATCGTCGTTATCTAGGAGATAAAGATGCAAAAGCAAGTGAATAATCAATTAATATAAAGCAATTAATTTTATATGTTCTAAAATTCTCTCCTTTTCAAATCTACTTCCCGTTGGATTAGTTTAGATTAATATCAAGTGAATACTTAAACAAAAACGTAACCGTGACAACCATTTAGTACTCCTTTAATAATCTTAGAAAATGCAAATGAATTAAGATTTTGTAATAATTGACAGGGCCTAGAAGAAGACAAATAATAAACTGTCTACTTAGATTGATTTCATAGTTTTCGTTAAAACACAATTTATACATAGTGGGTATGTTTTAAAGTATATTCCTTGAACAGACGAGTACCATCAGCATCTCTCTCTTGTGTGTCCAATTTGTAATTATTATTAATCCAATTTTTACAAATGGGCCTATATCATGTTGTTTACATATCAAACTGAGATACAGTCCTAAGTGGAACATGATTAAGCCAATGTTGTTTTACTTAAGTACTTAGTAATTTATGATGTAATGAGTTATGATGTTTAGATAATAACTATTGGCTGCATTGTTTTTTTTTATTCATATAAATCATTTTTTTATAAATGTGTTACACATTAATGTGTTTTTATACTAAAGCCAACCATTATACATTTGAATGGACAAAAATGGTGCAGTTTATTCTGAGTTATGACTATAGAAATGTAATTATATTGCTATAATGTAGCCTATTCAATGCTACACTAATTAGTCCTGACCTTTTGCATATCATGTAACCAGTTTATGTAAACAATTCTCTCTCTCTCTCTAGAGTGCAACAAAATATTTTGGGGCTAGAATCAACTTTTTTCCACCAAGAACTGTATCTGTTTTCTATGTACATTAAACATTTATTTAATGTTTGAAAGATTGTAATTAGTTTCGTGTTTATTTATATAAAATTTCTGTATTAATTTTGATTGATATTGATTGAATAAATAAAAACAAAGAGTATGAAAATATTTAACTGATATTCATTATTTTAAACAAATTAAAGTATCGTTTATGAATAGTTGATATTGAAGACGAAGTTGGTAGATGGTTTGGTATTCAGTTATGTTTGCAGATTATGTTTTTGTAATAAAGTAGACGAGTCCATTCTCTATTAATTTGTCCGTTTTATAGAAAAGTCGGAGAATATTTTATTGACATTTAATTCTTGATAATCCAATTGATAAGGTTTATACGTTTAATGACCACAACAATTGGTTCAATACATTTTTTGTATTTATCTATCAGGCTTATAAGAAAATAAATAATTATTTTAATTGATAATGCATGTAACTTTATATTTGTTTCCACACTTTAGGTCGTTTACCATAGTTTGTGAAATAAATGCACTAGACAATAAATCTAGAAGGGGAAGAAAGAATTGGCTGCAATGAATGTGGAAAAAGGTTACAGACTTGTAGCAAGTCTAAAACTAATAGTTGGTATAGACACCTTGTGAATGTTGGCATATTAAAATAGTCGTCATAGACGAAGACTGCAGTGTTTCTTTTGTTATTGCCTTCTTCAGTAACCAAGTAACCTCTATTCAACACCAGGGCCGTAGCCAGAGCTTAAACACAGACGAGGCAAAGTCTGGGGGTCACGCAGAATTCCAGGGACTGGAACCCTCTGCTGGAGGTCAGAGGGTGAGTCCCCATAAAATTTTGAGATTTTCAGACGAGGCCACCGCCTCGTCTGCCTCATACTGGCTACGGCACTGAACACTCTATATACGGAAAATGTCATCATATACTTAGGAGAAGTTCATACCTTGTGTATTATTTTGGCATATCAAAAGAGTTGTTATAGACGACGACTGCAGTGTTTCTTTTCCTGGGGTGTCTGCCTGGGTATAAATAATCTCTGTACAACTGTCGTCCTCAAAGTAAACTAATCGATAGGATTGGTTGCCGAATAATTGTGAGATATTGATGGTCATAAACGGCAACTTTGTGTCGTCATCAGTGTGAAGTAGAATTAGATTTCGTTTCAACTGTGAGCAGGCGTTGTTAAGATCTGTGCATTTACTATTTGATGGTAGGTTCTGCACTGAAGCTTTCGCCGATCTTGTGGCTAAAAAATATAACATTTCTATGATAATTCAATTAAGAACAACACCAAGAATCATACAATAAAGCACAGTGACCAAAACCGTGTCGGTAAAAGCCTCCTAAACCACGGAATTATTTGCAATGAAACCTGACAGACGATTAGAAGTCAATGTGGGAGAGCCAAGTCAAATGATCAAAGCTACTTTTTCACAATAGAAACATGGACATTCTCGTTCTTTTATCAATTTTTATTAAAAAATATACAGTTTAAGCATTCAACTTTCACACAACATTAACAATTTTCAGATATATTTTAACAAAATGCAATTTAAAATTACTTTGTTTAGTCAAAGTATATTGGTACGCAATGTGTTTTCTCAAAACTTACATATTTCAAGCGTTCGAAGATTGCCCATAAATTTTCAAGGAAACATGGCATGAAATTGATTTTGTTTTTGCATGTTAAAAGTAATCGCGTAGCTTTATAATGTATAAATAACTCAATTTTCAATTTTTGACTTATGAATTCTTTGGCTTGGCTCTGCCACATTTGGACCCCTGTTTACATGTTTCGTTTTGCAAATTTTGCGTGCGTACGCGTGGAATGCGCATTAAAATCTCGAAAAAATTTTCAAAACGAATAATTGTTGGTCACATCATTCAGAATGTCATTTCATTGACCAATAGCAAACAACGTATAAATATCTTTAAAAAGATCAACAAAGAGTCCTGAGCTCCTCCCCATCTTTAGCGTTGACAATTTGAAAACGTTATTAGTCTATAATAAGTACTTTCCCTAGCAGTTGTATTTAAAATAAAAAGGCATACTAGTGGGGTTTTTTTTTGCTTGTGTTTTAAACCGTGGAAACACCGCTCTATGGTTGTACATACCGTATGAGTTTACGAACATCTCTTTAAAAAATCTGGATCGGCTACTGATCTCATGGTTCAAATTCATTACAAATCTAAAGTCAGGCGACTAACCAAGGAGCGAGGGTTGGGGGAAGCCCCCCCCCCCTCCTCCACTTTTTTGGGTGGCTTGGGGTAATTTTATTTCAATCTAAGGAGAAATTCGGGGGGACGCATCCAGGTATCGGCAAAGAGGGTTCTCAACCCGATCAGAATTTGATAAGCAAAACAAAAGCCCTTATTTTTTATTGGTTTATGCTATACTGACCTCTCAAGGGGGTTTCAAGGCCAAAATGTATATGTTTACCATATTTAAATGTTTTTGTTGGTTTAAGCCTGTAAAGGGAAGTGTTTGCCAACCCTGGTGTTAATCATAACAACTATGATTCTATTCCTCCCTGAGTTACCACTGGGGGACGCGTCCTCACTCCCCCCACCCGCCCACCATCTTCCGCCGACCATGTTTGCAATCAATTATCTGTGAAAATGATCAGATACCTAGGATACGCATCTAATTTGAAAAAAAAAATATCCTTGGGCGGACGCCAGACCATTTACGATTATATTTATATCAATATCATATATTACATTGATTTATAAAACATTCAACCAATTGATTTCCTTTTTTTTTATTGTAAACGAGCCCCCACGTTCTAATTCACAACGGATTTTTGGCTACATCAAACATTTAACTCACCGGTCGTAATAGTACAAGGTGAAATTTCTAGCCGTCTCCAAATTGGGGCCGCTCCCTGGTAAAACACGTATTTATCGATACATCTACAAAAAGAAAAAAACGTTGTAGGGGTACATTCTTTAATTGTCTGGAGAAATCTAAATTTAAATATATTTATGATCATAAGTTTCAGACATGTCCTATTAGGCCTAGGAAACATTTTCACTGGGATACATCGCCATTTTCTAACACTTAATTTGATCCAATGGCGGAGTTAGTGGCGGATCAGAGAGTCCAGACAGTACCCACCCCTCCCCCACCCGTCACCCTTCATCTTTGAAAAAAAGGCCTAAACGCCAAAATTGCCTGGGCATGATCCTGCAGAGATAGGTGTTCTTGGCAAGTACAGTCTGAGTATGAGAAAATAACCGCTTTATTTTCCGCTTGTTCTTAGACTGAAAACTAGGAACACGACTACACCGGTCGGGGATGTAGGTCTACATTTCCTGACGCTTCTTTCAAAAAGTAGTTGATCCGTCACTGTTTAATCGATGATTTAAAAATATATACTAGATAAACAATTACAATTGTCCTCGATGATAAAAACAAACTTAGTAGTCATGATTAAAAATGAATTCTCGACTATGAAAAGTCTTTGATGAATAACGACCTACGATAATCGAGGAATCACTTGCTGTATAATTTATATCATTCTTCAGTGTAAACACATTTATAAAAAGATAAAATATGGCTTGAATTACGGTAACGTACTCTAATATCAGCTTTTTTAATTCAAATTTCTTGATGCTTATGTCATTTTTAATGACAATAAATCTCTAAATAGGCCTACAGTATATCTCATTTTAATAAAACTAATTATTTTTAGAATTAATTTAGATGATTTTTTGATCATTTTCAACTTTTTCATAGTTACCTCGATACATCTTCGTCGTCCTCAGCCTGACACAATGTTCCTTTCATTATATTTAAACATAGACAGAGAAACACAATTCTGAAACACCGCTGATAAAACATTGTCAAGAATGGTAACCGATATTTTAACATTCAAAAACCTGTAAAAGAGTTTCAACAAGGGATTAACTATTAAACAAATAATGAAAGAATAATTATATGATATCGAAGCCTTTGAGGCGGATACCAAACAGTATTACATACAGGGAGTACACTATTTTTCGTTAGTCAATCGCGCGAAACGCCGAGTTTTTTTACAGGTAGTTAGGTCTAAGCTAGCTTTTGTTTTGTGCGTTCGCCATTTACAGCATAAAAACAATCTCTCGCTTGGCGAAGTGACGTAATCGGCTAATATTTAACTGCACGCTGTTCAATATTTTATAACATTGAACCGGTCAAAATGACATAATTGAATAGCAATACATTCTGTAGGCTTATGACATCAATGGTAACTACAGTCTCTCATAAATACAAAACGCGATCAGTGCCTTCAAAAATGTTTTGTTGATAATCAAAGTAGGCCTATATAGGCAAACATTTAAAAACATATAAACAAACATTGTGATAGGAAATGAAGTTTCAATAATGGAAAATATTTGTTTTGTTTTTGTTTTTGTTTTTTTAATCTATTCCATAAGAAAGTGCATTAAAGAGTCAAATGATGAGATACAGAGAATAATAACAGTATTTAATAACTGGACAACCCAGATAATCTTTTAGGAGTTTGCATTCGGGTCCGAAGAGTATGTCTTACAACTGCAGAAAAATCGATTTTGATACACCGCCTTCATAGATCCCCTCCCCTCCATCCAAAGTCATTCCATTACGGGTCCAAATCATTGTCTCGTCTTTTCGCGTGTAGACACATCGTTACACAGATGTACATGTTAGGTCACGTGACGCCCATTACCAAAACAGTCTAGTGGGCAATGTTACGATGCAATGTTCACGACTCCAGAACAAAAACACGAGCAGATCCACCCATAACCAATTCATTTAGTAAAACGAATAAGAGATATGGTTACGAACATTGTCTATTTTCAATTTTCAATAGATAAAGTAAATCTTCTAATATAACAATGCAAACGTATACTCTATACCGTAATTGTTTTTAAAAAGATACTAATACTTGACTAAAACAAAACAAACAGTTTATTGTGTAACATGATATGGCTCCAGTGTTTCAGGAATTATGTGCCAGGTACCAATTATTAATGGGCAGTAGGCCTCTTATACCATAGACATATGCTGTACTGCAGACAATAATAATTTTACTGTATATGATTTAATTATGATTGGTTGATTGACTGGTTGATTGATTGATCGGTCCATCCATCCATCGATCCATCGATCCATCGATCGATCGATCATTGATCGGTTGGTTGATTGATCGATCCATCGATCGATCTATCTATCGATCGATCGATCGATCCATTGATCGGTCGGTTGATTGATTGATTGATTGATTGGTTGGTTGGTTTGTTGGTTGATTGATTGATTGATTGATTGATTGATTGATTGATTGATTGATTGATTGATTGATTGATTGATTGATT
>JAOTQE010100675.1:0-26075 GCA_025631205.1 Nesometra sesokonis
TCCTATTGAAAGTACACATCAAAGGGGTGCACATTCTTAAATTCACGGCTCATATTTTTGGCAAAAATTCAAATTTTTGGTCATTAAATTGACAAAAATAAATCTCACTATTTTTGGATCTCCAAACTTGGGAGCTCTGTTACTTGTAATTATTAGTTCTGGCTAGAAGATTTCTAGGGCTGTCTGTCTGAATGGATCTTGTTTGTGAAGATCGGAAAAGTTAAAGCATTGTTTTAAAGCATTGTTTTTTGTTTAATTATCCTGAAGGAAAATTGGACCCATGCTTAAAAGTCTATTGTTTTATTTACTGTCAAGGGCACAGCCACAATAGAATGGAAAAGTGTCTTAATTTAATGCAATTAAGCATGGCTCTGCTACCATTTCAATGTAAAGATAAAACCACACCAACCTCAGTCCAATGGTTGGTGCTGAGATGGAAAATCTTTAAAATACTTATTAACCCTTCTGGTGGTTTCGGACAAATTTACATTTCCGTAATTTGGTCATTGGAGATTCCATCTTTATACAGACATTTGAAAATGTATTTAAATAGACTTGCATACTATAATATGTTTCTTCACATTAAAACTCTTTTACTAAAAATGTTATTATCTCAAAATTATAGGGAGTGTCAGGACTCCCAACCCCTCCCCCTCTGGATGCACCCTTAGGCTGTGCCAACTATCGGTTGATATCAGAACTGAGTTTTAGAAGTAGTGAATCTCTTTTCATTATGGTTAGAAAAAATAGTGTGCTTGATTGTCATACCATGATATTATTATATATAATGTAGTTATGAAGGGAAATGTAACCCATGTAACTAAATTTTAAAAGAAATTAACAAATTCAGAATAATTTCAACAAATTTACACCTGAGGTCACTCTAAAGCCTATTTGATTACTTTTGAAAGTTCTTAGATAATAATAATAATAGTTTACTCTATAGGGCCTAAAAAAAAAATTGTGTGTTTCAGGTTATATGAAAATTTTATAATAGGTAGGTAGGTAGGAAAAACATTTTATTTTATTTTATTTTACGCTTTAAATCCCCGCTACTCTACGGAACAGGTGAACACACTTATACAAAGACAATAAATGCTTAAACTTTATTACAGTATATTTAAACCTCAGGGGCGCAGCCAGAGGGGGGGTGGGGGACCCCCTAAAATTTTGAGAAAAAAAGTAATTTTCTAAGAAAAAAGTTATAATGTGAAGAATATTATAGTATTGCATGAATCGTAAGCTAGCCATCGTTAATAATGTAGAGTATTTTTTTTTTTTTGCTCATCAAAACCAAACAGGCAACCACGCCCACCCGGACCTCGTTGGAACCATGCCCCGAAGTCCTGGCGCCACCACTGCTGACCCCCCTCTTTCATTCCATCCTGGCTGCGCCCCTGAACATGTACTCTCTTTGCTTCACATGAATGAAATACAGTATGGTCAAGCATTATTTTATATATGTCGTTATCATGCTCGCATTTGGCTGCGGGCGGCGGCGATGAACATCGCAGCACAACCATTCATACCGCGCGTGTAAAACTGCTGTCGGCGAGGTTGTTGATTTTCCGTTGATTTTACGTGGGGTAGGTTTATAAAATGTGTATGGTCGGAAACAATATCAATAGGTCGGAAACCGGAAACACACAATTTTTTTTATTTGGCCTAGAGCGCATGTAAGCAATGCGCTGTACATATGTTGAACAATAAAACAAAATATAATGTAAGTTATCAATTATTGAAATGCTTGATTAAAAAGAAAAGTCTTCAGTTGAGTCTTAATCTTGTTAAAGGTCACACACATCCTGATCGGTATTGCCAAGGTGTTCCACTGAGTTGGAGCCGCTACAGCAAAAGCTCTCTCACCATAGGTGGATGTCCTAGTCTTGGGAACCACAAGCTGACATTGAGTGGCTGATCTGAGAGCTCTTTCTGGTTGATAACACCGTACTAGATCAGAGAGGTAGGAAGGTACCATGTTGTGCTGTGCCTTGTATACCGGTACCAGTATTTTGTAATGGATTCGTTGCTGTACTGGCAGCCAATGAAGGTGCACCGGAGAGATGTTGTCATATTTATGTGTCCTAGATGAGCATTGTTACCCAATTTAGAATTATAGTAGAGTTATGAGTGGAGCTCATCAAGATGAGTACAAGTACTTGTTTTAAGCCTACTTAAACATGGAATGCCAGTCACTGTGATGTGTTGACATATGTGGCAGAGCCAAACCAAATGAGACATAACTCGCAAATGCTAGTTTTCCACAACAGGCAGAAATTCAAATTTTATTTTATTTCTAAAATATATAGTTCATATATTCACCTTGTATACTACCTTAACAATTTTTAGATATATGATCAAAAAATGTTTAAAAATTGCAATTTAAAATGACATTGCTTAGTCCAATGTATACTGTTTATGTACTGTGTATAACAATTTTAAAATAAATGCAGTTTTCTAAAAACTTACATTTTAAATGTTCGAACTTCGATGTTCATAACATTGCAAGAAACATGAAACTGATTTTTTTTTTTTGCATCTTAAAAATAATAATAATGTGTAGTTTTATATCCATAAAAAACCTTTTTTTTCTATTTTTGACTTATGTCTCATTTGGCTTAGCTCTGCCACATATACCATGGTGTAAACCCACTAGTCTTAACTATTCTCCACAGCTCAAGATGGAGGTCGCTTTAGTGAGGAGATGGCTCCAATTGAAATGACCATCAAAAAGAAAACAGTTGTTATGGACATGGACGAGCATCCACGCCCTGACAGCACATTAGAGAGCTTAGGAAAACTTCCACCTGTGTTTATGAAAGATGGACTCGTATCAGCAGGAAACGCTTCTGTACGTATCTTTCTACTGGTCGTTTTATATTGTAATCAATATCATCATTATGAGCACCATCATTAGACCCCCCAAAAATTGGGGTTTTTTTTCAAGCCTGACCAACCCAAAATCTTGCATTTATTGTTTTATTTTCATTTTCATAGTTTCATTAGTCATAGTTATATTTCTTTTGGTAAATAACATTTAATTAGGCCTTTCTTCTATCTCAATAGGGAATTTCAGATGGTGCTGGAGTAGTCATCTTGGCCAGTGAGGATGCAGTTAAAAAGCACAACCTAACACCTCTAGCCCGACTTGTTAGCTACCATGTATCGGGATGTGATCCAAATATAATGGGCATCGGACCTGCCCCAGCTTCCCGACAAGCCTTAGAGAATGCCGGCCTAGCAATTGGTGATATGGACCTATGTGAAGTGAATGAAGCCTTCGCTGCACAGTATCTGGCTGTCGAAAGAGAGTTAGGCTTAGACCCCGAGAAGACGAATAGCAATGGAGGTGCAGTTGCTCTAGGCCATCCAGTCGGTGCATCAGGCAGCAGAATAACAGCACATCTTACACACGAGATACGGTAAATGATAGCTTTTAATAGGGAGTTTATGCTACTACGTATGAGATATGGGAAATGATACCTTTTAATAGGGAGTTTACAGTATGCTACTACACACGAGATACGGTAAATGGTAGCTTTTAATAGGGAATTTTTGCAACTTTGTGAAATTCAATACTGGAAACAGATATGTCCCAATTGTTATAATGCTTGGGTTGAACACATTTAAATATCTGCCTCAGTTTATCAGTATTTGTGAGGTCTCGCCACAAAATGAGTCTCATGATAGGAAAATCCAAAAATAAGTTATTGGTACCTTCTAATAGAGCATAATACAAGCTGCAATCTACACTATAAATGACATTAATTGGATTAATAGATCCATATATGTGAGCATTTCAATTTTTCATGTATGGAAACACAATATTGAGAAAATCTCCCATAACGCAATCAAATAATAAACAATTAAAAGACCATAAATCTCAGAAAATCTACATGAAGGACACTTTCCTACATGTAAACTGACCTAATAGGTATAATAAAATGAAATATAACTGTCATAGTACTCATAATTGAGTAAAACTAAATTTCTCAAAAATTTGACTTAAGACCTATTTTGGTGATGATCTCACCTATGACATTCTCCTAAGAAAGTGTAAAAGCATATTTGATTCCAGGTCTCACCACAAAATGAGTCTCATATTCGGAAAATCTAAAACTGATTTATGGTACTTTAAATTAGAGAATATTAAAGTGAAATGTTGGATGTAATGAAAAATGTTTTTAATTTCAGTTATGGTCCTTGGTGGTATGGTAAAAGTTTATATAAATTTATGAAAACACGCTGGAACATTTATGCATTGTGAGGGGTAGGAAATTAAGAGATTTTTATGTATAGTGGTTACTTATATATGTTTATTCTTTGATTTTTTTAACAGACGTATTGGTGGACGATATGCACTAGGATCTGCTTGCATAGGAGGTGGACAAGGCATTGCTGTAATATTAGAGAACCTTAAATAAATAATTTGTAATAAAAATAACTTATTATTAAATTATAAAATTCAGACATGCTTATAGTTGATAAAGAAATACTGTACTGTATATGGTGATAATAAAAACAAAGATAGGATTGAAAAACTGCAATTTTGAATAATTCTTGTTGGCTTGACTGTAGTCAGAAGTGTGAATCTCATTCCATTTTCCGTATTGGTTGGTAGTACTCTGTGTGGTCAGGTGCGTCAGGACCCTCCTCCCTAAAATTTTTAGAAAAAAAAATTATTTTTCTAGTAAAAGATAATGTGAAGAATATTATAGTATTGCATTAACTGTAAGCCAGCCATCATTAATAATCGTTAACTTTGCGTAATATACAGTATTTCAATAGCTTTTCAAATGTCTGTATAAAAGATGACATCATTCAATGACCAAATTACGGAATTTTGTGTGAAACCTAAATCCACACTTATCCTATTACAGTGAGCATCTTGGGGCGACATGTGTATTGTAATTGTCTCAGATTCCCCAGTCTGGGATTAAGGTGGGTGTGGTTTTTACCTTTATATTCAAATAGTGACACAGTCATGTCTCAATTGCATTATTTTTTAAAATGTCAATAAGCATTTACAACACAAACGAGCACCATTTTTTATGCTTTTCTAGATTTCCGAGCATCAGAAGTGCTATATTCCAAAATTTTCGAAGTGCCTAGTTTAGCAACGAGCATGGTGGGTCGGAGGTAAACTAAGGTCACGCACAATGCACCGTCATGATCCACTCCTTAAGGGACAAGTGACAATCTTGATTACGGGCTTGAGAGGTGGCACATTAAAATTGGTAAATATTTCATCAACCAATGCCAACCGAAGAGTTTTACACATTTAATAATAGGGCTCGGACTTAAATTAACCACGTTATAGGGCACCATTTCCGAACATAGAGGTTTATATTTAAAAACGTTGCATCTCGGTTTGGATTAAATTGTGACATTGTGAAAAGCCGAGTAAATGTATTTGAGTGTTGTAGGTTTGTTCGGTTTGAACTTTGAAACGTTGGCTCTCTTTCTTTCCACTATTCCTGGTCACCGTACGTTGTGTAATACCACTTCGAAACCAACAGGCTGATCTGGAAAAACGGGACATTTTGATGGACTCTTATATGTCTCTTTTTTTCCTGGACTCCGACTGTGGGCCTTTGGTGGCCCTCTGGCCCAGCCTAAAATCTTTTAAATGGAGAATACATCTTGATAATATATTCAATTATCATACGTATAATGCATACATTATACATTTAGGCCCCAGCCTAAATTGACCGCTTCGCTCGCAAGTCTAAACTTCGAAACCAAGATAGGCTGATCTAAAAAACTGAACATTCTGATGGACTGTATGTGTCTTTAAACATAAATATCACAATTTTTTACGGGACCTTGGGCCCTTGGACCCCGCCCAGGGACCGTCCGTGGCCACTGGCCCCAGCCTAAATTGCTCGCTTCACTCTCAAGTCTGAACTGACTCCAATGTCTTACAATTAAAATAATGCAAATGTTTCTGGGTCCTTCAGCAATGGACCTCGACCAAAGGCCCTTGGTGGGCCCCTGGCCCTCCAGCTTAAATTGTCTGCTTCGCTCACAAGACCTGATCTGGAAGACGACACATTTGATGGGCTCTATTGTGTCTTTTAGCATGTAAAACAATGCAAATTATTCCGGAACCTTCGGCCCCTGGCCCCAGCCAAAATGCGCCCCTGTGGTGGTGGTTGTGTTAGGTGGGATGCGAAGTAGGCTTTGCAATGATTGACTGAAAACCATTTATAAATATATCATCAAAGATAATAAATTTATTTTAAAATATAAACATCTTGGTACAAACAATTATTATAAATTATATAAACTCTCAACATTATTGATAATTATATAAGCTAATTGGACAACCCTATTCCTGTAGCCCAATAGGCCTATATTTGGGATCCGAGTAGAAGAGACAAACTTGAATTGATTAAATATTAAGCATTGATTATATGGAATGCCTTCTCAGCCTTCAGTAATTTTAATAACTGCAAAGGAGGAATTTCATATAATTAGGCCTCTAAATGTGGAAGCAGTTGGCCCAGGCGACGCTGGTGGTTGAAGGCTCACTCTGGTCGACTGTGTTCCTAGGCAAGAAACTTTATCCACGTTGAGTATAAGTAGGTAACTGGGAGGTACAATGTCATGCGCTGATAGGGGCCACATTATGTAATGGATTGTAGGCATTTGTTCCAATGACTGGGGTATTGTGCAGCGTAATAAGCGCGTATATAAGTACCACATTGTTTAACATTGGAACAAAATCCCATGGAACATTCTCCTGACGGAGAGAGGCGATGTGGATAAAAAATTAGTTTATTGTCCTATGACAAGCGACTATGACTTATAATTGGGAATGTCAACTACTCCAATGAATTATTAATTTGTGTTGGTAATTTTATGTGATTTGTGCAAAAATTAAAAACAATGTGTCAAAATAATTATAAAATACAAAATTAAAGGCTGATAAGGGTGAATTTTACAATTTTTTCAACCACTTAAACTGGACCAGAACGTTCTTCCCCACAGCACCGCATGCTGAGTAGTATAGTAGAAAAGATAATGCAAAATATCCATGGAAATAATAATAATTAGATTTTTATATAGCGCCTTACACTGTAAAGTCTCAAGGCGCTGTGGACAAGATGTTACACCTTCATAAGACTTTCTATGCCCCTAAGGGTCCCGTTATGTCCTGCTGCCCGAATAACGGGCGCTATATTCTTCTGTATGGACCAGTACACCGGAGAAACCCCCTACTCATCTCGAAAGATGTACTGGGTTCTTTATAATGCACATGTGCTGTTTGTGTGTTTGGGTCTACGGTTTATAGTCCTTATCCGAGAAGACTTGTTCCACCACCAGAACCATGGTGCGAGCAGGCCTCGAACCCATGCTGTTGTTTTTGCAATGGCCCACGGTTCTTCTGCCTTAACCGCTCGGCCATACAACTCGCATATGTTTGCTCTCTCTGTCTGTCAGTCTACATAAGAAAAGATATTGTTGTGCATGCTAAAGAGATTGTGCAAAAATTTTGTTAAAAATCTAATTTAAAAATATGATGAAAAAATATACAGTAGTTGTAAATTTAAAAATATTGAAAAAAAAACTGGATTTCTTTAAAACAAATGCTCTCAACAAAATATTATTCCTATGTGACGATTTGGTTTTTAAAATAATAATGTAGCCTAGTTTAAATATTTAGCACCAAGAATTAATGTTTTAAAACCTCTTTTCATTATTCAATTTTGTATCAAAAGGATGTCCATAAATGTACATTGTGTTTGCACGTATGGTTAATTCTTTGTCCTGGCCCTTACAAAGCAATAGTACTGCTATATTCAGGTGTATTATATTCCTATACAGTTGAATCTCCCATAAGCCGAAACCTTCGGGTCCAAAAAAAGTGTCCGCTTACGGGAGGTGTCCGCTTACGAGAATTTCGGCCGATAGAGGGCCAAAGTTGTAAATTTATGTAGAAGCCCTTTTGCCACGTATTTCACAGCCTTCTCAACACAAATGACCTCTTAAATGTCTAGACACCGCATTCTATATTTTGATAAATATTGTTTATCATTTTAAAGATTAGTTCAGTAATATAATATAACTCAGCCATTACAGAATAAGTACGATTTTATGCAGACATTTGTATTCGTTGTTCAGAAGAATCACTAAATTTTAAAGAATTGTCCGCTTAAATTTTAAGGCAAAAGGTGTCTGCGTCCACTTACGGGAGGTACCAAATGCACTGATTAGATAGGAAGAACAAACGGGTCTTTGGAAGGTGTCCGCTTACGAGAGGTCTCCGCACAGGGAGGTTCAACTGTATAGAGTAGTATACTGCTTACTACTCAACAATAGGTGGCGCCATTTGTTGTCAACATTACAGTCATTTTATGGCTTTTTGCAAGGAGACCTTTTAAAACTTTAATATCTAAAATATCAAGATAAAACACTGTGTAAGCTTAGCAGTAACTATCAGCAATGCTTCTTTGTAAAGGCTAGCTATGATCAGTAGACTGCATTAAGGCTAGCAACAAAGGGCGCCATCTATTGTTGTGAGTAACAGTTTAGTATTTTTTTGTGATTTCAAAAATAATTCCTGTCTTAGGCTATGTGTGCTCTCCTGATAATAAACACAAATTAAAAGTCATTTATCTGCTATAAAAACTAGAAAAAAAACTTTTAGGGGCAAGAAAATACAAATTTATATTATATTTTAATGTTTAGTATAGTTTGTTCCATCATCATAGTTCTTCTTTAACCTTATTTTGACTTCCCTTCTTATATTTTCCTGCGTTTAAATCAGCGGGATTTGGACGTGTTTGACGTTGAGGTTTTGGGTTATCGTCTTCTGGTTGTTTTTGTTCCTTGATGTTTGCCTTCTTGCCCTTTGGTGGGGTCTGTGTGTGTTTCGTGGCAACTGATTCAGCGCAACGGAAGCTTAGGTTGTCGGAACCTGAATCTGCAGTGTTACCCATTCTGAAAAGTAAAAATAATTAGGTAGTTTGAATTAACCAATTCATTTCTGAAACTGTAATGATCATTGAGTCAATTTGGGATAGAAACATCCCCTGGTCAGGGGCAGATTTAGAGGGGCCGCATCCGGCACGTGCCTGCCATCTCTAAAATGTTTTTTCAGTTGTACATACAAACTGCATAAAACTATACCTTAAAATACATGCAAATAGCAGTTGTTTTTTTTGTTAAATTTGAAACAGTGTACACTCCCACCCGGACGGGAACTTTGTGCCCCTCTTTCACACGATCCTGGATCCGCTCCGGTTGAATTTTTCCCAAAGATATGTATAAATTGTGTGAGTTGTATGGCAAGGCTGGTAAGACATGGGAAAAGCAGAGGTTTGAGGCCTACATGCACATTGTTTTAATATTGAAACAAGTCTCAGATATTTTAAACTTTATTCCTTATGTGCACAAATGCCTTGTGTGCCCTTTAAGCCTAATCCAATTGGGGAAGCCTTCCCCTCCCCTGTGGTTATTTTTCGATGTGCATCTAGACCGGTTGGAATTTCATATTCAGCTTTCAAGATTGACATGTAATTTTACTTCAGTTGGGAATGTAGAACTGATTTTAGAGGTCGGTACTGCTTGACTGACAAAAAATTAGCGATTTTTGTAGTTTCACATAATTTGTTTTCCGATTTAATCTTTTAAACAATTATTCAACAAAGAATAGTCCAATTTTTTTTCATTCTTTTTTATTCTCATTATTCTACATGACTTGGTTTACATGTGTTAATTTTCAAGTCAATTGGTTTGTGAAATTTGGGGCCAATGGACTGGGCAGGGTTAAAAATGTTAAAAGATTTTATGAATTTTGTAGACTTCATATTTAAACAGGGAAAACTAATGTTAAATACCAAGTCAATAACAGAACGGGGCCAGTAATAGAGAAAGGGGTTCAAAATTAAAAGTGGTCAACAACAGAGGGACAATATCTTGATCTTACCTTGTAGTTACCCGAGCAAGGTGATTGAACGAGCCATCTTTAGTATCTATATAGGATCCTCCACGTAACACGTACTGCTTCTCAGCTTTTTCAGAAAAGATCGATGATGTCCACTCCCACACATTTCCTACCATATCAAACATTCCTGAAACAAAAATTAATCTTAATATTAAACAATATTATTTGTAGGCTTATAAAAACAGTTGGCATCAATCAAACTGCCTTAACACCACAATGCGTACGTACGACTTGAATTGTTTAATATTTGCAGTTAGTAGCGAGGTTTCGCAAACTTACGAAATACGAAAACGAAAACGTCACACTCCAATTTTTCAAAGTTCCTAAATGTATTTAAAAATATATTAAATGTTCTACCTATTAACTGTTGATGATCATCGTAAAATACTGACCAACTGTGACAGATAATTAAGGTGTTCTATTCAAATGTTACAAGAATGTATGACGTATCCGTATTCGTAAAGCTGCGAAACCTCGCTATTGATCATGAGTTCGGTTCCGATAAATGCTGATGGTCTTATTCAGGATGATCCATTGTTTTTGTTAAAATGACTTCAGTAAAATTAGAAAAAAATGCACACTGATATTTTCTTACTAAGTTTGCAACAAATGTTTTCACAAAACAATTATAATTGCTCTTTCTTTAAGTATTTTTTTAGACTACACCCTTTACCGCATAAAACTGCCCTCAGTTCCTTGCGTAAAGTAATCAACATTGACTCAAAGCAGTTCAAAACTATATAATTGAAGAATATATAATTTTTATACATAATTTATTACCATAATCATTTTGTGCTTTGTATGCATCAACAGAAGAAACTCCGTGGTAACCATCCTCCTCCGTATTTTCTTCTGGAAATTTTCCCTGAAAAAATGATATGTTGACTTTGAAAGTAACTTCAGTGGTTCAGAGGTGCAGATGCAGACTTTTGGAAAAGGGGAGTGGCTGATAGAGATTCAAAGTTTTGAGCCGAAAAATTTTGGTCTAAAGATGTACAGAAATGGCCTAAGGGGCGTGTTAAAGGATCAATTATTGTCTTATGATTGCTAAATATTTTTCGTTTTTAAGACAATATTAATAATACTGAATATATTTTACAGTACATCCCAAAATGGTCCGCCCCCACCCCTTAAATCTGCGCCTGGTACATAAACAATACTCTGATGGACTATTCTGACCAAGTCATAACATGAAATATAAACAGAACAGTGCACATTACCGCTTCGTTTACCAGCAATTTAAAGCAGGCAATAAAAATAAATAAAACTAAAAGTTGTCAAAAGCAACAGACATCAGATGCGTCTTGAGTGCACTCTTGAACCAGTAGACTGGGTTGAATGAATGTGGAAGGGTAATTTATTCCAAAGACGTGGAGCCGCAACAGCAAAGGACCGATTACCCCATCAACATGTGGACCCTGGTCAACAAGAAGATATTTAACACCTTAACACCAGATCATAGCTTTTGAGAATGAACATACCACAAGAGCAGTTCACGAAGGTACTCTGGACCTTCACCGTTTAAAAGTGATCAAAAATATTTTGAAATATCAAAATTGTCCCTAGTAAAAAAGTAAATAAAGCATTGCCGATCGGAGAAATATCCAATTTGAAATGAAAAAGAATCATTTTTTGTAGGACGTTTGTCAGATAGTTTTTATTGTGTAGAAACAACCCAGTCATTTGTGATTTATCCACTAAAATGTTTTCTTACCTGCCATAGATTCATTCTTTTCTTTTCAAACTTATTACCCCATGGATATTTCTTGCCTACTAGCCCACCACGGGCTGCCACTTCCCACTCTTTCTCAGAGGGTAGCCTCCATCCTCTCCACTGGCAATATGCCTTGGCATCATTATAACTAGCGTGTACAACAGGATAGTTTAGTCGGTTGCTAATACTTGACTTTGGACCTTCTGGCTGTAGGAGAAAAGATTATATGTTATATTAAAATACTGAATTTCAACATGGTCATTTTATTTTATAGCCTTTAACGATATATAAGGTTGGTTCATTCTGAACTATGGCCCATTCTAAGCATTGACTTAAGAAAGTTTAACCGTATTACAATAACTACCCTCAAGGATATACCCAAAAACTGGGAAAAGAGAGGTTCGCCAAAACTCTGATTGGATTTTAAGCATCAATTTTTTCTGCATTGTGATGCTCTTTACATTGGAATTATTGGCTTTATAGATGCTTTCTATTACAGAGCAATTCTTTTAACCTTTGAAAGATACGTCACTGATAATCAGCACAATTTAGACACTGTTATAGTGATTATATACTGTCAAATAGTAAGCCAGTAGCCATCATTTAATTTACTTTATACAGCACAGAGCTGAGACAAATGTGTATCTACCCTCTTAGTATCTTGTCCAGAATATTTCACCAAGTTAAACCTAGGCCCAAGAGATTTTAGGCCAAACAAAACCATGGACCAAACTAACCTGTCTCCAATACGCATTTGGTACTGGCACCCACCATGGGACATTCTGAAATGAAAAAAAAAAAGTTTATTTTAATTTACATTAAAAACAAATATTTATCCAGTATCTCAATACAATATCTTATCAATCGTTGGTCCCATGTACAACATGTTCAAGTGCAGGTTAAAAACACACAGTGCCCTCTTGGGAAAAGAGTAGGAGATTGTCTCCCGGTGAAGGACCCCACTGGAAGTAAGTCCTCAGACTTTGGTGGGTTATCATTGGTGCCTGATAACACCAAATAATTCAAATCAAATCATTAAACAAAGCATGGAATTATAGTATAAGCCCATAAACTTTTAACACATTTTTGATGTGCTTCAAAATATGTGTAGAGTAACTCGTTTTATTTATTTTAAAAAAATGAAATCAGTGTTGTTTTTTTTTAAAACTAATTGCAGGTATAGAACAAAGATAACTGTAATTATTCTATTCTAGAAATAATAATACTTTATTCATAGTACAGTATATATTGTATAATTGTGAATTTCTTACTGGTATACGTTCCTTTATTTCATTTTTTAAATTTGCTGGTACAAAAGCATCTAATACAAAGCTCCATTTAAAACCTTCAGCCTCGGTTTGAAATTTTTTTGCACGTACAAATTTTCTATAAAAATAAAACAGATAGACAGATAAAGCATAATATTTTCATTTAATTACTGTAGCATAATGGCAGTGGTGAATTTAACTTTTACTCCCCTGGGTTTACAACCTCTCTCTACCCACATACATGTATACAACATTTGTTAAGTACAAGATACAAGATTGTATTATTCATCCCATGCTGGAAAATTCAGTTGCTATCGATAGCAACTGAATTTAAACATACTAAATAATATAATATATAATCTTTGGCGATTCAAGTTTTAATCCTATACACCTAGAGAGAAAGGCAAGACAAATTCTTTCAGTGATGCACCTTGGCTGCCTCAATCTACAATTATGCAATGTCCAAATGAAGAGGATGACTTGCATCACTCCAAATCACATGAAGCATCTTCCACAATCATTCATGAGGCAGTTCAAATTTGGCCATCCTTTTTTCCCTCCTCACCACCTGCCTATGTTAAATTAGTTAATGCAATTTAGAGTTATGTATAACACTATTACATTTGGTGTAGTTTCCCTTATTTGTGTGAACCTGTGGACATAACATTTAGAGGTGTAATTGTTTATAATGTTATAATGACATGAGCCTTACCTAAATGCTGCATTAGTTACTGGATATTTGTTTATTTTGAATGGTTTTACTGCTGTCTTCTTTTGACTCATTTCACCAGATTTTTCATCCACCTCTGCAGATCCTAATAAATAAGTACCACCAGGTATCTCAACCATCTCCTCATAATGATCATAATCTGGATCTGTTGGAGAAATTCACAATTAATCAAATATAAATACAAGGTTTTATGAGGCTCGAAAGCAGTAGGCCGTCCCGTCGACGCCAAGTTTGTTGATTACAAATGGACCAGCGCCCTTGTATTACCGCATTTTACTTTGGTGAGCAAAAAAAAAGGGGGCTCATTTTCATGTTCAGGGAATTTAGGCTATAAAAAGTTATTTTAGCGCCAATTCTATATGTATTTTTGTGTTTTTTGGTGGATTTCACAGTTTCCCTTGTGTAAATTTTTATTTTTATTTCATATTAAATTTAAAAAATCGGTAGGATTTACATGCAAAAGTGGTAGGAAGGTCGAAAAAATTAGCCTCCAGCCAAAAGGTCCAGGAAGATCCAGAAAGCTTTGGCTTAAATTGCATAATCGATATTGGTTAGATTATCTCAGGTAATTTATTTGAATGAGTTCAAATTTTTGCTGCATGTGCTCATGCTCTAAAATTTTTACCCACAAAAAATTAAATAAAGAAACTTTCAGGCAACAGAAAAACACAAATTAAGGCAAATATATCTTGTTTTTTATTGTCAAATTTGACACATCCACCTCGCCGGAAAAAGCGTTCCCCTCTTTTACACAATTCTGGATCCACCCTTGCATTGTTAATGTATTGTTTTACACAAAAATTTATATTTCTTGAATAAAGAATAGATTTAACTGACGTTTCATATTTTTAAACTTAGTACAACAAAAACTCAAACAGTACCACGAATCATTTAAAAAGCCTCCATGGTAAAAGGGGATATAAATCTTTTGTCGAAGTTGAGATTGCCTGCATTTTACTTATATTGTCCTGATATTTCTAATACTGTACAGTCACATGGAATTTAAATCTGATGGAAAGACTATGTAATGGTCATGCAACTGGTTTTTTTTTAGTCGATAAGGTCGATTTTGTAGGGAGAAGTACATGGATATAGTTTTATTAAAATTCATAGGGTACAGTAATTCCAGTTTTCTATTGTCTGCATTAATTTTCATTGTCTGCATAAATTTGCCTAAGCCACTGCTTATTTGGTCATTTTTGATAATCTTTGCCAGTCAAGCAAACTATTTTACTAAATTTTGTTGGCCAAAACAAATTTACTTACTTCACAATGCAAAAAAGTGGCAGTTTACACTACAGACTAATTTCACATTGACTGGCAGTAAATGTGATTTCACATTGACTGGCAGTAAATGTGATTTCACATTGACTGGCAGTAAATGTGGCAGAGCCAAAAGAGGGAAGCTAGTTTAGTTTAGTTTACAGTATTTCAATTTCAAAAAATGCAATTCAGAAAGAATGGGAACACATGAAGACTGACTGCACAAGGCTGGGGATGGGAGCATCTTGGAGACACTTATTAAAATAGCCATTACCTTATTTTATTAAAACAAATTTGGGGGTTCCATCGAAGAGAGAGGAGGGGATCCCCACCAAAAATATGAGGGAACATATCCCCTATCCCCCTCCATCTGCTCCCATGCACAGTATACTGATAAGCAATCTTCAATGCAGTTTTCTCAAAACTTACATTCTAATTGTTTGAACTTTGTTACAATTTTGCGAGGAAACATCAGTGAGACTAATTTTTTTGCATGTTGATAATAATGTGTAGTTTCATAATAATTTTATGTATGAACTCAATTTTCATTTTTTTTTACATCCATCTTGTTGCTAGGCTCTGCCACAGTTTAATTTTGTGATGGACATTTTTTATTGCCTCCAGATGTTGGGCAATGATTTTGCCAACTCAGCTTTAAATCTCAGTAGTACAGTATAGAGAACAAAACAAATTACGTCACAACAACGAAAAATACCATAGGTGGTGCCCTTTTATGGTCATTCATGCCAGAATGATTTTTAATCGAATGTTATTGAATAGGCATTTTGCAATGAGACATTTTGAAACAATACACCATTACAAGGTATTAATAACGTGAAAGCTTACAGGATATTAGTTATCACATTTATATTTAACTAATAATGTTAATTTTAAATCTAAATATCACGACAAAACACCTTAAGTCACTGATAAAAAATCAGATGCTTCTTTGCATAGGCTAACGATGATCGGCTGACCACATTTTCTTTACTACTAGCAATAAAGGGCGCCACCTATTGTTTGTGACGCAACAGTTAAGAACACAATGCTACACACTAATTAATATTGTGAATGCATTGTGTTGCATAATCAATGGAATATGAACAGCCTGTGACACCAATAAATACAATCTGTTGCAAAAATCCTGACACAATAATAGCTACCTTTTGTTTAATGATACAGACAGACAAAAAAGCAGTTGGAAGTATTAATCACCAAACACTTTAATAGTTTTCCTTTTGGCAATAAAAGTTGATCCCCATTTCATTTTGCGTGCTGGCTTTGTGTACTTTTCAATTTTCTATCTCTGTTGCAGGGGAGAATTTACGGTATAAAATGTAGTTGTACCCACCCATTCCCCCACCATTATATTAGGAGTGTTGGGTCTAAAACTGACACTAAACAAATTTAGTCTTAATTAAACAGGGTACCAAAACACACAATATGTGGAAATAACCTTTCTTTTTCCACACCCTGTCACACACCCTTTTGCTGGACCATGAATCTGCCCCAGTGTTGGCCATTGTGATGTATTCAGAGAGGTGCTCAGGATAGAAAGCCACTAAAAAGTTAACCAAAAGTTTTATAATGGAGAAAATATTAATTTTCTAGAAACTTGTGAAAACCAAACGGAGTACTAAAGATGTAAAATAAGAGAAAATTCTGGGACTGTTTGGAATGTTCGAAAAAGCACGCCTCGGTTAACCATCTCTTCTACAGTGGAAATTCTTTAATTCTTAATGAAACACCCGGACATAAATTCCATAAGCAATGTGCACCTCAGTACTGTCTGTCAGTCCATCAGTCCCAAGTTTTCATGAAGGCGTTCTTTACTCTAGCTAGCATTCCTTTTTCACTCTCTTACTTGCTTACAATTTAAATATAATTTTATGCCCTCCCTTCCAATATAAACAATCTAAATAGGCCAAATTTGTTTCTATATCCATTTTGTATACTTCCATAAGACAAATTATTTCTAAGTCGTACAGCATTTATTTTCCATACCATTTTGGTGTTTTCAATTAAAGAACTATCTAAGAGTCATTTTTTTTTCAATGCTCTGTTCGATTCGATTTTAGGCAAGGTTAACTGTATAACAGTATAATTTTGTTTTGTCTGAAATTGGAAATATGTAAAATGAAATTAATCATAAAAAACCCCAATGACATATACTCTGACAAATAAGTAATTTTGTTCATAAAAATGTGAATTTAATTTACATAACTTGAAGCAGAATTATATTTGCACTGTAAATTTCTTTTCGAAAAGTAGTACATTTCTTTAAGATGATATATACCGTTAATAATACATACATAAATAGTTGTCAAAATATTTCTGCTGCAGTTACTACAGTAATTCAGTTACAATATAAGTTAGTTCACTATCTGAAAAATGCATTATTAAAAACATATTGAAATATAACATTGAGCTAATGGTGTCACCAAAACACTGCATTAAAAACAAAATTACTGGATTACTGCAGTAATTGCAGTAAACTTAAAAGCATGAGATTAAAACCATTAATAAAATCTGATTATTTACTTGGCTGTGAATAATAATTTACTATAAATTCAAAGGTCTGCAGAATTAATCAGCGATTAACTACACGAAATTCTAAGCAGGACTTGTTTACTGTTTTACACGTGTAAGATGTTGGGGCCCAGTGCTTTGCTGTAGTATGCTGTACACACACAGTACTTAAGTTAGGCTAGGCCTACCTATTGGTATAACATCGTCAGAGTGGATCTGTTAAAATAATTCCTGACTAACCTTTTGGAATCTGTTTTTCTTTAGCAGCATAGCAAATATTAAGTAATAAACAATGCAACAAGATGTATGTTAATAGTAAAAACTTCATGCTTGAAGCCTCTGTTCACCCACACCAGCTGAGCAGACACAAATGAATGATCAGATCACATCTTCAAAATCGCTCAAGCGTATCATTTGTATGGCACGTCATGTAGGTCAAATAAAAACAATCGTTTTATTAGTTTTATTAAAAGGTTTAATGGGATCACACGCTCTTAATACATAATAATTATTAAATATTGTAAAGTTAAGATTAAGCCCAAACAATTGTACTTTTACCCTCCTCTTATAAAACAAAAATATTCTTAAACTGTATTTGATTCCCACTTCAAAACACACGTAGGGTGATTACTGTATGTAACAGTTTTAAATGGAAGGCAGGGTCAACCATTTCTATTATTGATTGAAAAAAATAATACAACGTAAACATAGTAAGACGCCATGTCATTTCATCTCAGGTTATTTATTAGCTCAGATGACAAACACATTATTTTATTAGTATTATAGTTTAAAGCTAATAAAACAAGTACTCAATATCTCGACAAGCTCCCGCTCTGTCTATTCTTCTAATCAAATTTTGTTTTAATTCAGCATTTTCTAAAACCTGGCATGTTGCTAACAGCACATAAGCCAAACAGGTAAAACCTTTGACTCGTAACCTGCATTTACTTTCGTACGCCAGTCTAATCCCCTTAGGGAATATTTTTTTTTAAGTTTCCAACTAACGTGAAGTGAAATAAGACACTAGGCCTATAATTCAATGGTTCAATCTCTTTTTGAATACTGTTTATCTAAATTTTTAGCAGCATAGGGGGTACAATTTTCTCAACAACATCCTTCCCTTTTAAAGCCTCCACAATACACAACGCAAATTCGAAAGCGGTACCCGGACCTCGACTGGTTATTAGCTGACCATCCCGGACCACACGTTCTTCTGAATATGTATATAACCCTATAAGAACAAAAAGATTAATATTAACACGTTGACTGCAGACAGGAAGGTTAAAAGATTACAAAGTGTGGTGGCACCCCACCCTGGTACATAAGAATCGTATTTCTAATGAACGCGAGTAAACATTTCTTTCCCAGTGCCAACGAGTAAACTCGTCACCCAATATTTTCCCACCAAAATATTAGACACGCCAGTTTGATGATATGTGACCAAATAAAACCTTAGAAAACTATATTGTACATGTAAACCTTTTCTGGCACACGGGAATCAAACAGGAAAAGGGGTCTGGCAGTCAACGTTTTAATGGTATAGTTCGCTTCTTGGTCTCCATTTCACGAGGACAACGCGTTCCTTGCCATTTCATTATTTGACTGCAATGGCCAGACAAAATGGAGGGCGCTTTAACATTGAACTAGCATCGCGACTAAATGGCTAACATTTTGCTCGAAACAATAGAGGGTGGAATTATTAACATTTGCATCTCTTGGATAGTCACCACATCCAACCATACTGTAGAGACTAGCCTGTCTCACAGGCCTTACGGTCGGGTTTATTCACTTTTATTGCTTGATTCCTTTTAAGGCACTACTGACGTCCCATACTCACTTATTATAGTTTAGGCCTGTTAAACAATTCAAGCGTGATGGTTTGCAAGAAAAAAAATGACGTATTTTGTCCCTTTGTATTTGGCATGTGGGTGGTTCGAAATAATGTTTACAGTACAGTACGATCAACCAACCAAAATGCTTCCTTTCCGAGTGAACGATCTAAAAACCTAAGCACCATTTAAGAGACTACCAAACAACAAATTATACCTGAAAAGTATTCTCACAAATGTAGTTTTGTCCTATTCTAATCAAAAAAACTCAGTTCTTATTTCTCAAGCAGTTGCAATCGTCCATCACGTCACTTAGGCCTAGGAATTTTCTTTTCTCAATGGGTAGACCTAAAGCCGCGCATGAAGGCCTTTGTTACGCCAAACTTTGTATGTGAGAGTGATGCAACAGTATCAAATGATTTGAATCATTTTAACAGGCCTTACGGCTAAAATGAAATAAGTGAGTATGAGACATCAACAGCGCCTTAAAAGGAATCCAGCAATAAAAGTGAATAAGCCCGACCGTAACACCTGTGATGCAGGCTACATAGAGACATACAATGAAATTGTGTGGTACTTTCCACTGGTACATCAGTGGCGGATCAAAGGGATATTTACTGGGTACCATGGCAACCCCAAGATAGTTGAGGGTTACTGGCAGTCAAATTGTACACAATCAAAAATGTAAAACTGACAAAATGGTTGCAAAATAAAGTTTTTTTCTTTCTTGTCTATTCAATTCAAGGAACCAATTGGCAGCAGTTGCTTTCAGGCTTCACATCACCTCTCTCCACGCAGGAGTACAGTATAAGTGGGTACCTGTGAGGTACAAATGGCATAGCACTGATTACAGCTGCAACATTATCGATTGGATTTTATTCTATAGGCGTTTGTTCCTATAACTGTGGGTAATAATTGTGAAGCACTTAAAGGCCTTGGCAATAAGCGGTATACAGTTGAACCTCCATTTGCAGACACCTCTTGTAAGTGGACACCTCCCATAACGGACACTAATTCAAAGACCTGTTTGTCCTTCCTAACTAATCAGTGCATTTGGTACCTCCCATAAGCGGATACCTTCCATAAGCGGATGCGGACATTTTTATCTTAAAATTTTTTGTATGTTAGTTTACCTCCCATAAGCGGACATCGCAGAAAATTTAGTGATTTTTTTGTAAAACGAATATAAATTTCTGACAAAATCGTCTTTATTCTATAATGGCTGAGAATCATATTACTGAGCTAATCTTACAAATGATAAACATTATTTAATAAAATATACAATGCTGTGTCTAGACATTTAAGAGGCCATTTGTGTTGAGAAGGCCGTGAAATATGAGACAAAAGGGCGTATATAATATAGAGCTTGTCACCTGGCTGGACTATCCAATAGCCAAAAGTTTGGGGCACATAGGCACTGGCAACCCCAAAAGCGGAACCCTGGATCCACCCCTAAACATGCACACTGTTTGATCTGAAATCATGTTATTCGCAGTGAACATGTTAACACGTTGACTGCCAGACCCCTTTTCCTGTTTCATTCCCATGTGCCAGAGCAGGTTTACATGTACACATACATTTTTTAAGGTTTTATTTATTAGTCAAAATAGCATTTCTAATATTTTAGGTGACAAGTATACTCAGCATTGGCACTGGGAAAAAAATATTCTTGCCTACGCCAGTGGCGAGTTTATTCGCCTGCATTTTGAAATACGATTGTTATGCACAAAGGGCGCCACCACAAGTTGTAATGATACTAGGTGTATCTTCCCTATCTACCCCTGAAAAGGCTGTAAGTTTACGATGTACGCATGTGTCGTGAGCAACGTTATAAAGGTACACTGTTTTTGATGAGTATACTCGTCACTGGCGCACACAGCAATACCCGGTCGGTGAGTATACTTGTCGCTGGCAGTCAACATGTTAACGAACACATGCAACATCGTAATTCAGTTCTTTTAGTTTTAGCATCAGTAAGACACTTCTAAACGTCAACAAAGTGGGCCAGAAAGAGCCGTAGAATTAAAATGTGGCCTACCGGAGCTGCTGATTTTTTCAGCCACTGCTGGATGTGATGTCAGTGTCTTTCCCTTTGCAATTCCATGACTCATTAGAGCAGTGGGACCTGCACAAATAATTAAATATGATTAATTGGCTGATTGGTTAGTAAAATTGTAACTAATTAATCATCCTCCAAAAGAAATCTATTAGATAACTACATTTAAGCCTTCCTGTGCAGACATCTCTGGTAAGCAAACACCCATAATGGACACCTCCTAAAATCCCTGTCGTTCTTTCTATTATAATCAGTGCATTTTGTACTACCTCCTGTAAGTGACCATCGACAGGTTTCAACTTAAAAATGTGGACCTTTTTCTATGTTAATTTAAATCTTGTATTATTTTTGGGCAATGAACACAATGTCTAGTAAACTTTACAGGATCCTTATAGTCAGTTTTTTCAATTTTGTTATTAGAAACTTGTCTAGTGACGAAGACAACAGAGATAAATGATTGCCTTGTATAGGTGATTTTAAATTGTCCCCCAAGTTCGCCAATCAGCTTAGTATTCCTAAGAAATATGGAGCTATAAACTCATTTTTTTTTACCTTTATTAAACAAGGGGTGGTGTAGTCTAAATCTGCCCCTGCCTACCACTTAAGGAAATTTGGCAGGTATACAGCGTTGTTTAGGATGATCCCTATAGCTCTACCACAAGCACTTACCAGCACAGATAGCAGCAATAATTCTGTTTTGTTTTTCTTGTTCTTTCAACATGGTACCAACAGGAGCAGACTGAAATAAAAGTGTGACAGACAATTAGCAATTTTGCTTCTTCTTCACAACTGTTAAGTTGGGCACCACTCAATGCGTTGTTCGACGGTCATACTACGGTCGCATGACTAAAACCGTCGCTCCCTCTGTATGTGGTTGTCAGACACAATGACAGTCTTCTACTTGTTGGCCAACTGTTTTTTTTAGTGATTTCTCTGTTGAATCACAAAAAAAAAAAACATTAGCAGGGGCGGATCCAGGATCCACCGAAAGTTGGGGCCCACTTTCATGTCAACGTAGATTCGGGTGGGCGTGGTTGCCCGTTTTATTCAAAATTGTGCAAAAAAATGTATTTTTTGGTTTCAAAAAGAGGGGGACAGGGTCCGTTGGGCCCCCACCCCTCTTGGATCCGCGCCTGATTAGCCAACGAGAAGAACATTGTCATCATGTCTGGCAACCACACAAAGTGGTAGCAACAGTTTAGTCATGCGATCGTCGTACAACCGTCACACAACGGAGTGAGTACCAATACATGTTATTCAAAGTAACTTGAAGTACAAACTAAAATTATAATAAATATAAATAAACTATTTTTTATTGTTGGTTTTAAAATAAATCATGTCATATAACTAATTCTAACTGAACCAGGTCAGAGAAGATTTTTAAGTGTTAACTTTAAAAATTTAATTAAAAAAAGTGTAATTCAGTCCATTGGATTTTTTTTTTTAATATTTTATAATTTGTTTAATATAAATATATAGACATCTGGGTATATTTATTCAAAACAAGTCAAGAAACATTACAAAAACAGTTCATTGCAGCATATGCTGAGAAATTGATATGTATACATTATAAAATTCTTATGTACAATATGATTACATAATTACTAAAACATTAAAAAGATACTGTAATCATAAAAATGGAAATAAATAAAAAATATTCTACTGCCCACTTTGTTTCATTTTCTTAATTTAAAATTTACCTCGGCTAAAGCTTTTGCACCTCCTCCGCCACCAGGCAAAATAATAGCATCATATGGCCCCTGTAAAAAATAAAACAAGGTATCAAAACAATAAAACAATTGTTCACATTGTCTGTGCAGGCGCGAATTAAGGGGGAATAACCTTTTCTTTGCTCGACAGAATGGGCAACCACGCCCACCCGCACCTGAAAAAGTGCGCGCCCCCTCCCTTTGTCGGATCCTTGATCAGCCCCTATTGTGAGATCAAATTACGATACAGTAGTCACCGAGATATCTAGGAAGTCATGTGTTTATGGGTAATTCTGAATCAATCATAAATAAAAGTTTATAAAACTATGTTTGTCTTCAGGGTCGAAGCAGGATTTTTTAATAGAGGGAGCGCACTTTCCAATCTACTGGACATGTTTTCCTAAAATTTGAAAACCAAAAGAAAAAACTTGTTACGTCTGCCTACAAATTAACTCACATGAATGGAATGAGGATCAGTCAAATTCACATAAGAACAGGTACTTTGTATTGACATTTTTTTTATAATTTTCAAACACAAACCTTTCAAAATCCATGATTTTCCTATTCTTTAACATTGTGTAATATGAATAGTAGTAGTCAACCAACTATTTAATTTTGGACACATTTTGGATTTTCATAAGTGCAAGTTGTATGGACGAGCGGTTAAGGCAGCGGTGAACCTGCTCACACCATGGTTCTGGTGGTGCAACAAGTCGTCTCAGATAAGGACTATAAACCATAGGCCCAGTGTACACAAACAGCTCATGCGCACTTTAAAGAACCCAGTACATCTTTCTGGTACTCTGGTACTGGTGCATGCATGACCCCTGTCATACAACTCAGTACTTGCTGCATGACATTATGTGACCATAGGGGAGTAAAAAGCCATAGAATGTGTAACATCGGGTCAACAGCACCATAAGCACCTTCTAGATGAATAGTGTTGCGTATATAAATATTCACCATTATAAATTTTAATCCTTGAGTTCCCCTTAAAAGTGTTCATTTCTCCTCTCCATCTAAATTCAAGTGTATACCTCTTTTACTGCATCTTCTAAACTTTTGTCAGGAACAACCACAACATTTCTACTACAAGTTACAGGAGCAATGCCATCAAGTCCTGCAATAGTGACATTAATCTGCAATGGAACAAAATTAGATTTTTTTTAATTTATTTTATTTTGTATCACATCCAACAGCAAGTTAACTCACCACTTACAGGATGTACCCACAGATCTGGTGGAAGGCAGATGCAATTTCGGCTTTAAAAAAAATCAAGGCCCTTATTGTAAAGCAGGCACTTACCGCGTCATGCGACGGTCGCATGACTAAACAGACGCTTCTTCTATGTGTGGTTGCCAGATGCGATGACAGACTTCTACTCATCGCCTGACGGTTTTTTTAGTGATTTCCCGGTTGAATCACTAAAAAACCATCGGCCGACAAGTAGAATACTGTCATCGCGTCTGGCAAACAACACAGTGAGTGCCCGGATCTAGTCTGTGAGTGATTTCCGAACGTCTGGGGTTTATCAATACATGGAAAGAGAATTGTCCATGTACAATATCATCAAATTATCTACAGATCTTCAATCAAATATCTAGGGTTGTCTTCAATAACAAGTTAACGTGGACTGACCATACACATTTGGTGATGAAAAAATTAAATTTATGAATGTATTGTCTTAGAAAATTGAAAAAGTTTAATGTTGAAAATATGAGTTCTTTCTACAAATCTGATAATAAAAAAATAGATAAATGAAATATTAAATATTTTTATTACAGGGTCTGAAGGTAATGTTGCAGAGAGCGATAAGGAACACATCTGGTGGTTAGAAGGGTACTTGGGGGATAGTGGGTTTGGAGCAGCAGTCCGCTGGTTCCTTGTACCATGAGTACCTGAACCGACTTTTTGGGGTTGTGATTGATGACGGATGTTATCCATGCTGAAACAGACTCAGAAGCGCTAAGTGGGTGGTTGAGGTATGTGGCGCTGCACCAGTATCTTTACTCTTTTATGCCAACATGCATCCGGGGAAATCAACAACTGACAGTCTAAAAATTGATTCGTGTTCATTGTACTTTTAACCGTTTTTTGGGTCGTTTTAAATTTTTTACTGTTTTTTAGGCCTTGGCCTAAGTTGTAATTTTCTCACTAAGAATAAAGTTTAGGATTCCCGATCCTTCCAGGGCTAGACTGAGACCATTTTTTTTTTTAGTGCGTCAATGATGATTTGTAACCCCCATCCCTTGCATATGATGTGATTGAAGATTTGCTGGGAGACCTTGACATGGCTGGCAAGCATGGCATGGAGCGACAGCGACCCACCACACATGGCTAGGACGGAGGGATACCGATGTATGGACTTGGGTTTTAGGGCCTAGTTTTAGGCCTAGTTCGTAGTCTAGATAAACTTCTACTATATAGTGCAGGGTCTGCCTACACTATAGAATAATAGTAGAGACGAATATTCAATCACCTCTGCTCTCCTTAAAACATCAACTGGAATTACAGTTTCCATTTCCTCAGCACCATTCGCAAGAATTAAAAGAACTCCCATGGTCAAAGTTCTGGTTTTTACCAAAACAAACAAAAAGCGAAAGAAGCATTCATGGAAGTGCGCCCGCTGGAAAGTAGTAACAACTTCACACAGAGCTCGACCCCGGAACGCGACACAGAATTTGTCAACTATGTGACTGCCACAACAAAATAGAATACGCAATAGAATTTTGTTAAAATATAGTTTTTGTTTAAACAAAATAACATTTTGTGAATAAAATAACGTTTTCACCACCAAACAAATTAATAATATTTTGTCATAATACTATTTTGTCGAGGCAACAAACCTTCTAAACAATGCTACAGTATTTTGTGATACAATTCTGACAAAATAACCGAAATAACTTTTCGAGTTGGCCGAGCTTGAATTTGAGGTGGGCGTGTCCGAGATTTTCAGTCTGAAGAGCAAAAAAAAAAAAAAAAAAACGTTATTTGCCGTGTTTTTGCGTGGTTTTTAGCCCGTTTT
>JAOTQE010100687.1:0-13931 GCA_025631205.1 Nesometra sesokonis
CAGGCAAGCGGATAATTATATGCCCATGAAATCGTGGTGGGAAATCACGTGACATTGAAGTAATTGCCAAGACAGTGATCTAAAACATCAGAAAGGTATGACGATCCACCTGCTATGGAACGCAATGGGTGCCTTTTAATCGTCTTTCACGAAATAACCAAATTACCGTCTTAAACCAAGACTAAATTAGAGTCACAAAGTGCAAAAAAAGGATTATAACTATGTTTCAGAAATTTGCATTGCCTTATCGATAACACTGCTAACAATGTTTAGAGGGATCGATTCCAAACAACACCTGACTAACAGTAGAGTACACCTTTCGGATTTGTGCTGTAGTTTCCCTAGTGAGCTCACAAACAAACAAAATATGATGTTCATCCTGTACACCTACTTTACATTTTACATACGTCTCTCTCTTGCTATACGAGACCACTGTCTAGTTTCAATCTTAAGATAATGAGAACTTAATATAAATCGAGTCATACAAATACGTTCATTTTCTTTTACATCCTACTTGCATAAAAGGGGGTTGTATACATAGAAAAATACCATGTTCGAATCAAATATAACAATGGAAAGGCTCTTAAAAACAAAAAGCCATAAAAAAAGGTTCTCCGCAGTGAACTTTTACCGGTAACTACCCAGTTAATTGCAGGGTTGGCATATCAGGATGTTTCAGTTTAAATCCACTAGCGTCCTAGATTTAACACCCGTTCGGGCGAAAACGATAATTTGTTTTACCGGAAAAGAACGGTGTTTAACACTGAAAAACTTGCCCGAATGGGACCTCTATTCACACTGGGTAACCAACAAGGAAAAATGAACATTAATACCTTTCGGGTATGTGTTTCTACTGAAAACACAAGATAGTTTATTAAAATTTATTGGTATTTTAGAGGATTTCTTCGATCTGTCCGTGTTGCAACTTATTTTTCCACTAAGCGAAATCAGTTAATGACCACCATCCTGGTTTTAATTGTCACATACCCATAAATGAAGAGTTTGGGGACGAGTTGGTCGGATTCGCTCACTAGTTTTACATAACCACAAGCTTTACCAGTTTCTTCTCGCAATCGCTCTCAGAAAAATATTACATTGTTATTTGGTACTACTGACAAGAAGACAGGCACTTATTTTTAAAAATTAATCAAATGACACGTTGACGGTGATTTACAGCCATAATCAGGCCATGCTCAGGCACAGCACAATGAAACACTCAAGACCATGAGGCAGAAGTGGCAGCCTAAATTTAATTACAGTAAAATTTGGAGCAGCGCTATAGCTTGGTGGTTAGAATGCTTGCCTTCCAATCCTGAGGCCTGGATTCGAACCTAGCTGAACACTAGGTTGGTTCCCATGACTTAACAACGCCACTCCTCAAGCCTCATAATGAGAATTGGTTTTAGAGCATGTCACAGATCTCATCCTTAAGTCACATGGCGAGTAAACTTAATGTTGGATATGACAAGAAATTTAAAAAAAAATTAATATCGTACCATTGAACTGGTGAATTAAATCGGATGAAATACGGAACAATTAGGCCTTAATGGAAAGTTATTTCTCAAATGTTATAATTTTTATTCCACATGATGATATAAATTTGTCTTGTTATTGACACAACCGACAGTTCACATTTGATTATTATGACTCCACAGGCAGGGCTAGGCTAGTAGTTTTATGCCTCAGCGATATGACCGAGGTCACACTGATAGTTAGGATTTGTGTTGCCGTTAAAAAGTGCACCACGATAATCAGTTGTTTGCCAACCCTCAATCCATAGTATTTTTAATCTGTATTTTTTTTTTATTAATGCTTTTTCTAACAGGTTCTATTTCTATGATCCAGAAAATCATCAATTTTTTTGTCTCCACTTGAAACAGACCCTTAGACTAATCAAGATCTAATGCATAATGTATGTATAATCATATCATTAAAACATTTATCATTAAAAATGTAATAAAATTTGAAAAATATTCTGTTACTATAGCACATGCATTGACATGACCTATCCATGACCTCAACAAGTCTAATTATCAGAACATAAATAATAGAGGAAAGTGATAAATTATCATAAGCATGTTGCTAATTACGCTAATTATTGAAGCCAACTTTTTGACATCGTTAGGACTACCACTACTCACAATGAAAGATGAAGCAAATTAGCCTATGTAGATCGTTGTTGTCATTATCTCAAATTAAGAATAGGAATGATCATTAAGAGTTTGAGATACAGTATTACAGTATTTGTCGTAAACATTCAAACCTACTATTTTGCTTTATTTTCACAATTTAAAAATTTCTTCTTCCTAAACTCACCCAAAAATAGCCTTTGAAAATATTTTTGTAAACTTCAACCTCTAGGAGTAACTAAATACTGATTTTTTTTCAACAATTGATAATGTTTTAAGTGGAACATGGTTCTTAATTTCAATGGAGTCAGTGCTTGCAACGAAAGGTTAATTTCGTTGAGTTTGGGAAATCCCTTTGTAAGATTTCTTTTTGTAGTGTTGGAAATAATTATGTACACTCTATTGGTTTTGCAGTACCTGTCAATTTGGCTGATGAAAAACAGAATATGGGGTCACTACCATGGCAAAAGATTATAACCCTGTTAGTGGTCATAGACAGGTCAGATTTTTACCACAGGGAAGGAAACTGTCACATGATTGAAAAGTCTATTAAAATTTGGTATTTAGTGTTGTCCAATGTCTTTAAAAAAAATTAGGACACAACTAGATTATTAACACAACATGTATACTAAAATTTGTAACTATCAGCTGTTTGGAAGGTCACATTTACCTGCTACAAACTATCAGACTTCAGCGTAACAAAATAATGCATATCGTATCCTTTAAAGATGACTGAAAAGGTTCTTATGTTGTTAAACAGTAACCAAAAATTAATTTTTCATGGTCATGCAAGGCAATTCAGGCCAGATTGAATTCATTCATAGATTGATAGCCTATGCTAATTGCGAATGCTCCCCCTCTACCCTGGTTATTTATATATTTGCGCCGTTGATCATTTTGCCATTATTTGGTGTGCTGACAAACAAATAAAATCAAAGTTACAATTATATATCCTCTAACTTTTTTTGTACACAAAAAATAAAATCAAATAAATGCTGTAGTATTTACATATTTAGAAATTTTAAAATGGACGGTATAAAATTATAGATCAGATTTATCTTAACATATCATCAAATTCATAATTTTTTTTGTTAACAGGAATTTTTTGAGAATTGGGCCTTTATTATTAGATGCAACCCCTAACAAAAACTAGAAATAAATGGCGGAAGTTATGCCTGATCTAAGTAGCAAATAAGCGTAGTATGATTCTAATTCACTTAAGATAATTGCTGAAAATGATAAGACTGAATACATGGAAATTATTAATTATCTGGTTGATTGATTCACGAGATAACTAAGAGGACAGATGAAAGAAATCCAGTAAAATTTGAAGTCTATAAAAGTAAGAGTCACATGGTTCTCTCTGCATGGATAATATTTCCAATGCTCACAAGGCCTAGAATTTGTATGGTCATTTTACTATCTTTTTTTAAAGGTCAAAAATAAGGTTTTTAGGCTTGATAAAAATAAGCACATCAAAACATCCAAGTGCGAACATCAGCAAAAGTTAACATTGGAAATGGTATCCATGGTCTTTGTCAAATTTACTCATTTTAAAATCCAATGCAACTGCGGCTTTCTATAAAACCAGGTCTAAAATATCACAGAGGTAATTTCTAGAAGTTTGCAGTGTAAAGAATTTCAGGCTAGACCAGAGATAACCATGACAAAAAAACCTTTCACCACATTCTTTTCTAGTTCAGATGTCAAATTCTGGTGCTTCTATCATTTTTTATAGCTCATTCTTTAGCCATCCTTACCCACCTATGACATCTGGGATATATGACTTCTTCGTGACCTTTCAAGCAGGTATGTCTAATATTCATATTGACCCATAATAGTTTGTGTCAAGTATTAAAGGGGCATCAGACTGCAGACTTCTATTGGATTACTATGGGTAAGGAGGAATTCAGAATTCAATGTTTGATCAAATTTACTTACCTTGCTCCATTCTCTTATGAAAGCATGTTTACTTCACACTTTAATGTGTTTTACATTGCTTGTAAAGATAAAAAAAAACGTTTCCTATAAGAGACCAAGAAAATTTTCTGTATTCTTGACTTTTTCCATCAGTGTTGCATGAATTGATGGTTTGTTTATTATCTTTGCCTTCTGACATTTTTCTTTACTAGATAGGTGGCTCCTACCTGCAAAAACATCTACAACATTTTCTTCACAACACAGAACTACTATTACTAGAATTTGGAAACAGTTTACAATAGAGACAGCTTAATCTTATCCGAAAGGTCTGCTAATCAACTTCTAGTAAGAAGTATAATACATACTCCAAGCAATGAGATACATGTCATCGTGATAGGATTCAACATTTCGAAATAAATTTTCATCATCAGGAATGATGAAATAGTTTGTGTTGAAATATTGAATAATGTTAAATGTTTGCCTAGTCATAGGAGAAAAGCTACAAAAAAAAAATTATGGAAGGAAATGTCAGAGAAAAAAAGACCATAAGGAAGACCTAGTATGGATGAAGAAAGTGTGCAAGTGGAGACTAAGCTATAAGCCACTTTCGCACAGAAAATACCGCAATGGTACTATAACCATGTTTCCATTATTGCCAATATAAACCTTTCACACAGAAGGTCAAATTCCGATAATATGATGGTTTCTTGTGTGAGAGGGAGTCCAAGGGAGAGGCATAAAGTTGGCAGTATTATTTGTAGAAGATTGTTGTTTTTACCAATATCTACAACTTTAACCTGTTTTGTTCTGCTTCATTGTGAAACCCGGCTTTTACATCACAAAATCCACAGTGAAAGCACAGACCTGGTGAGCGGTCACTGGTTAGATTTTATTAGGGTGGGCATACAGGATAGACAGCCAGATGAAGCTCACTGCAATTAACTTCTTTCTGAATAGCAAGGATGAATATTCATTCTAGTTTTACAAACAGATCTGTAATTGACCCAGAGGTCATAAGTTCATTAATAATCGCTATTACGGAATAATTGGTAGTTTTCAAACACAAAACTGATTGCCTGTTTTCATCATTATTTTTTAATCAATTATTTCTGACCTAATCATGTTTTTACCTACTGTATGCATCATTATTAGCATTGCTGCCCTGTTATGATGAGTCTTATAACAATCACTCTGGTAGATGAGATGAGGATCTGTCCTTCCTAAAATCCCTCAAAGGAGTGGCACTGTAGCTTGGTGGTTAGCATGCTTGCCTTCTATTCTCGAAGTCCTGGTTCAAACCTGGCTGTATACCAGGTTCTTTCCCACAACCTAACACCACTCCCAAACCTCATAAAGGAACTTGATTTCAGAAAGCATGGCATAGATCTCATCCTGTAAAGATGGGCACTTACTGCATCGTGAGACGGTCGTACGACGGTCGCACAACTAAATCGTCGCTCCCTGTACGTGTGGTTGCCAGACGCAATGACAGTCTTCTACTCGTTGGCCTATGGTTGTTTTGGTGATTACCTTGTTGAATCACTAAAAAAAACTGTAAGTCAACGAGTAGAAGACTGTTATCGCGTCTGTCAACCATGCACACAGGGAGCGACGGTTTAATCGTGCGACCATCGTACGAGTGTCCGGCGTAAGTGGCGAGAAAACTTGCTGTTAGTGTTGGGTGTGACACAAAAAAACAAAACACATCAACATTATATTTGCTCCACTACCTGTAGGCCACAGTTTTGTTTTAAAGATATCAATAAAAATGTTCATTTACCTTCAGAATTAGATTTCTTTAAAAAAAATTAAAAATAGTATTTTAGATTCATATCTTACACCTTTATTGCTGTTATAGTATTGAATAATTATATATATTTTTTTTTTTTTTGTGAGGGACAATATAGTGTTTCTCTTTTCGAATTTAAACAAATTAGCAGATGAAACGATTCATTTCCGAAACAATAGTTATCATGGCACATGAAAATCAGCAGGGAAATATTTGTAGCAAGTCACATCACAAAAAAAACTTTTGTCAGTGCCATCTAAAAATTATAAATGCTGCTAAAGAAATGTAAAACTGATTTAAAGATCACAAACTTTCAGCTGTCAGACTAAAGTCCAAACACACTACTGTACTATTAAGCCTGTCAAGAACATTGCATAAGAGAAACAGCGGTGAAATCAGAAGCTCGTTGTCATATTGAGCTTTGATTGACACTAGGCCTAAAAGTGTACACACTTATACCAACCAAATGAAAATAAGTGTACATCCAATAAAATATGATTGACAAGTAGGGATAAATGATAATTTGACAAGAAAAGCGGTTATAAATATCCGGAAGATCGTGCAAAATAGGTCATTTTGGTAAAGTACATGAGATGCAATGGAAGACCTGAACATGAGGTATAGAGTGCATGTTGGTAGTTCACGACACCAGGCCTTAATAACTGATTGATTGATTGAGTAGCAGCAACAGGTTCCTATGTTACCATGGGTAAAACCCCCTACTGCAAAATTTGAATTAGGGTCAGGTAGAGATGAAGAGTTTACTTTCAAGGTATATAATAGTAATGAGAGTAAAGGAATTAAATTGTATAGCATGACCAATTTATCTTAGATACTTAAGAAAATTAATTATCAAAATGTCAAACATTAGCAAGTCTCAGGAATGAAAAGCACGAAGGAGGTCTCAGAGCTCCCAAGCCTCCAGGATTGTCTTGGGAGTCTCCATGAATTTTGGATCATCGCCCAGGCTCCCGGAATTATCAAATTTTCTTCAGGAATTTAGTTTTCTCCATAAAATTCTCCAGGTTTTTAAACATTTTCACAATTATACCATATATTTGGCATTTTTTTTTCAAAATATTGGCTAAATATAAGGAAATGTGAAGTTTAGAAATGTTTTTATGAAATAAATGGCATACCTTAACAGTGACAAAATCAGAAACTACTGTGTAATAATCAATATGTTTAAACAAGGGTATTTTACATACATTTTATGAAGTTTGCACACTACAAACGATGTACGGACGACCACAAGAAAATCTCCAGGAATTCTGTTTTTACAACTTGGGACCTGTGAGGTCACAAAAACAAGAACATGGGGAAAAGTCGGGTCAGCGAAACAAGCACATGGGGGAATGCAACTCTATTTTATTATTCAAATCATAAAATAAATTAATCCTATGGTTAGCTGTCATTGTCATCGAGGCATGACATTCAGTGATTATACACAACACTTATATACAGGGATGTAGCTAGAAAAATCCAAGGGTGGGCCAGCAACAATGTAAGGGTGGGTGGCATGATGACTAAAAACAGTATTTTTACCTTTTTCAGGGGCTTAGGGTGGGTGGCAGGTTGAATTTAGGGTGGGTGGAAGGCCTTAAATCAAGTTTTAGGGTGGGTGGAACAATTTTAGGGTGGGTGGCCCCGCCCACCTCCGCCCTGCATAATTACATCCCTGATATATCACATTGAATTATTAAATGCTTGTTCTCAACCCTGACCCCTGAATTCATAATTACTGCAATGATTCAGTATTATGATCTTGATCATCAGCAATTATCATCACCTATCCATTATTATTAATATAACTGTCAAGTGCACATGTTTTTACCAGCCTTGAGAGTCTATACAGTATTATCAGCCTGCTCTCCGAAATCACTGTCAACAATGAATAATTATAAAAAATAATAAACATAATCAATGTGCATAATATTTGCCTCCTTCGGGAAATATGAAAATTTTAAGATCAATTGTTTTCCGTGTTAAAAAATATAATATCACTGTAAGGATGCATTCCACTAGGCCTATATACTGAGAACATTTACGTTGGGAAATCGTATTCAACTGGCAACACCCCAAGTGGGAGTTTTTGCAACACAAGCGAACATACAACCAGGGAGGTTTAAAAAATAATTATTTTTTACACCTACCTGTAAGTCCAAAAATAAACCATTTGAAGTTTTAGCATATGGGCAGGGAAAAAGTATTTTTAAAGCTAATATAAATAATAGTTACTCCAGCAAAATGAAGTCGTTCAACATACTATCCTACATGTTGTGAACCACATTTTATTTTTTGTTGGTTTCTTGCCACTAATTTACACATCATACTTCTAAACTCAAGTCTCAAGCTTAGTAGGAGTGGCACTGTTAAGCCGGGCACTCACTGCGTCGTACGACGGTCGCACGACTACACCGTCGCTCCCTGTATGTTTGGTTTCCAGAGGCGATGAAATTCTTCTGCTCATCGGCCGATGGTTTTTTTTTTTGGTGATTTCCCTGTTGAATCACTGAAAAACTGTCGGTCGACGAGTAGAAGACTCCGATCAGTCTGGCAACCACACACACCAGGAGTGACGGTTTAGTCGTGTGACTGCTGTACAACTTTCGCACGACGCATTGAATGCCCGGCCTTAGGTCGCAGGAAAAAAACCTAGGGTGCAGCCATGTTTAAAATCGGGGCCTTGGGATTACAAGGCAAGCACATTAACCTTGCTACCATACCACTCCAATATATTCAGAGGCAGATTTGTGGGAACACCTTTATATCAGGAGTGCCAGCTCTAAAAGTGACCCTAAATAATAACAAACAAACATATGAGCCAGGTTTAATTATAATGGAACCAAAACACAAAAAATGGCCATGTACCTTCTTTTTTTTTGTGTTTGTCAAAATCAAAACTGAGAACCACACCCACACCCACACCTGGATCCACCTCTAATGTTATACTTACAGAGGATCGTGTTGAAGCGCAACCCAATTTTTGGAAGCAAATTATTAAATATTAAAGTTATTCTTTAAGTTACCTTTTTTGTTTAAATTCCAAAAAAACTTTTAAGTCATACCTTTTTCATAGGGGTAGACAAGGGCAAACAAGTACTTTTTAGGCCTAATTATATCTCATTAAAGCAAAATTTTTTTTTATATCTTAGAGCACTTACTAAGGATTCTATTTATGAAAACAATTCTTTAAAAATAACCTTACCTTTCTATCAGCAACAGAGTTATGTAAACTGATGTATGTAAAGTATTTGACTATAACAATATATTTATTCATAATAAAATAAGAGTTTAGGACAAGAAAAGAATAATTTCAAACAATGATACACCGATTACAATTAGGGAAGTTGTACTTTGTCCTTACAATACACTGAATGCATTGTGTATTATGAGCTTAATACAACGTTTTATGATGCTTCCCCTTTCTAGTAATCTATATTTTATTCATAAATTCAAAATCTGATGCAAGTCGAAAAAATGTATGCTTTTTTCTGATTTATAATATTGTGCAAAGTATTACCCAACATCATACTTAAGCATCATGCTAGTGGCTAGCATCTTTGTCAACCTTGGTTGGGACTGAAGCGAGGTATTTTTGATTAAAAATTGGGAGGCATTTAAATTTCCTAAGTATTCCGAGGGCGTGTTTCTACTGAAAACACAAAATAATCTATTAAAATTAATTGGTATTTTTATGAGTGTCCTTCGATCTGCCTGCGTTGCAACTTAATTTTCTCCTTTGTTAAATCGGTTAAATGACCACCATCGTGGGTGATAATTATGTCACAATTACCCATCGATTTTGGGACGAGTTGGTTGGATTTCCTCGCTAGTTTGTTTACATTTACAACCCAAGTTTTACTGACTTTTTTCTCGCGATCTCAATCAGGCTTAGCTTTAATTATATTATTTCATTAGACTGGTGATCGAAACGGATGATAGACCTATACTGAATTGTTAGGCACATGGAAAGATTTTTATTGTTATTTTTCAATTCCACATGATTATAATATGAATTTCTCTTGTTAATGACACAACAACAAATCACATTCGATACAACAAGTGAGGCTAGGCCTAGGTTACTTGTTTTGTTGTGCCTGTGATTTGACTGCGGTTACATAATAAACGGTATTTTTGTGTTTCCGCTAAAAAGTGCACCATGATAATCAATTATTTGCCGTTCCAACACTCAATACATAGTGCGTTTTTAATCGTTATATTTTAATCAGTTTTTTCGAAGTCCCGTATCTACTGCCAGAAAATAATCAATTTTTTTTAAAACCAATTTTTATAATCAATTTTTTTCCCTGCACTAGGAACAGGCCCTTAAACTATAAAATAACTTTTTAAGCATCATGGAAGATGACACCATGATGCGTCAAGGGCCTGGCGAGAATACCCTGTGGTTTATGATAGTTCATATCGTCATTATCAACAAAATATTTCCTATTTAAATTATATGAGATGCTCCATCCTGTAATTAATGCCTCGCCTTTTTCAAACATAAACATGATTTTTTTTTTCAAAAGTACTTGCCACATTGGGTGTTATGCAGTATAATCCGACTTACCTTTAAAGAGAGACCACATTTTCATCTTTTATATTTGGAGAGAATGGATGCGACGAACAAGCTCTAAAATTATGAGTGTTACAATACTATACTGTAATTCGAAGGATAAGACATGGCAGAAGAGATGCCAGAAGCACATTTACATTTATATTATTGAAGATTGATATTCAAAAATATTATTTAATATTTCCTTCTACAGTATTATCTCTTGCAATTATAATTAGGAGAGTTTGCCTAGGAGGAATAACTTGCCAATCTTACAAGAATTTTCTGGCATGAAAAAGCAAAGGGTTACCTTACACGATCGACATAAGAATAATGATTTGTAAGTGAAATGCTGCGAAGCAAATCTTAAGACATAGGGCCTACAAATGTTCCTTAAAAATGTATTTGAGTCCAGTGAAAAGAGCAATAAACTAAATGGGATAGGATTTAACTAGGCTTACCTAGGATAGGGGCTATTTGGTTTTCAGGGTGGGTTACAATGCGTGAGACAATGACTATGCCAATAATCCAGACGCCAGCCGGTATAGGCCTTGTAGAACTCATATAAGCCTATGAAATTTACCACACCGTGACGCTATGGTAACTTTGATGAACTTTTGCATTTGTCTGAATAAATGAAATAATTAGTTTATATTGCGTGCATCAATTGACCTGGGGATGTGTTAGTTTGGGGACGAGTCGGTTTGGGGATGAAATAGGCTAGTAAGTTTAAAACTGAATTCATAAATAAAATTGGCCTCAAAATATTTTGGCCGACACATGGGTCGATTAAATGTGGAAATAGAAAATCATGGAATATAGTAAACACGTTAAATTACTTAATACTCAAGCATTGCGATATGCAGGCATTTGCACCCAATTGGTACGAATAGGTTTTCTTCTACAAATGTTGCCTAAAGTAACTGATTTTATCTGCCAGAATGAAAGAACGAAACTCCACAGTTTAGTTGTCCTAGGCCCTTGAAAACCGACAATGACCTCAAGAGGTAAAATTACTGTCAAGAATATTAAGCTGCTTCGCAGAAATAACAGGATAAAAAAATCGTTTAAGATTTCACCCAGGCCCTTCATTAGAAGACGACGTGGTGAAATTCACCACCTATTTAACATTGTATGCCAGCTAAATCTTTTCTGGGTCATGGCCCTTACATTGTCAAATTTCTTTGGTTGTTACCTACTTCAAAAAATTTGCCTCCTACAGACTAGTGAAAGGCCTGGGCACCTATCACCTATGTTCAGATATTTTATTCACAAATTTACAAATGTGCCTGAATTTACAAATACGGCTAAATAATGTGTTGTTCATGGTTCACAGTGTTGACAGTGTTGTAATTCGGTTACAATGTAAATCTTTACACTTTCAGTTTCACACTTCTGACAATCCAAACATGGTACAATGTGTCAAGAGCATGTTGAGGGCAGCAGATGAAAAAATTAGACCCCTGGAGGGTGCATGTATCCACTGAAGCAATGGTACAACCCTCATATTGTTTGTTTTGCCAGTTCTGTAGCCAAATCTCTCTGTCCTACCAAATGTGCTAAAGGTAATTCAGCTTCTAGTTTCATATTATTTTTAGAATACAGCATAGTGTCTACACCTCACGAGGGATAGCAAAAGGCATTTTGGTAAACACGAAACATAGAAAAAAGAAATAATCTATAATTACGATTTTGAATACCTTGAATTCGCACTGACATGTAAAACGTAATATCAAACGTTATATGTCCCTCACCAACTTGATTTTTCGCAATAAGCACCTTTTACAAATAAGAACTGCTACACTGGATCTAGAGTACATGTTAACATAATTGAGTACTTTTGGGAAATCGGGTTTTAAATGCAACTTAAACAGTGATCAATGAACAAAGCACCACACTTAAATGCCACAATAAATTCTTCAAAGATGCATATAAAATATTGACAGCCCTGAAAATTAGCAAATTAATTTAAAGTGTTGACATTTCTAACAAAAATTCAAATAAAATGTATTATTAAATATTATTGCTTCACAAGCTATTAATTTGTACACTTCTTGGAAAGACACTTGTGCTTTTAGGATGTAGCTAAAAAAACATCTGCCAAGTTTGGATGGTAACATTAATTTAAAGATTTTTTTTGTAATGACCATCACGTGTGCCCAATCGTCCACCAATATTTTAGACTGTCGCAAATACGATGCCCATATGAACAATACAGCACACACCAGCCTGCAGCGAACACATTCTGTACGCCAAGTTTTTGTGTCCTCGTGGTCATGAAGAAATCACTCGAGAATCGTTCATGTTAATTTATAATAAGAAAATCCAAAGCATTTTAAGTGAATATGACAGAAAAAAAATGATCATTTGAAATATTAGTAAAATAAGTAAAAAAAACAAATTTGGATTTTTCCAAAATTGATGAAAGTGTGTATAATAAACCTTTTTTTTATAGGATAGATGTAAAAAAAATTAAAATCAACTGTAAAATATGTGACAGCTTAAAATTAGGCAGGGTCGAAGGTTTTAAATAAGTTTTAGGGTTATGTAAAAAAATTCTAAGGTGATTGATTCTGTCCGTGACTCCGCCCAGCATAAATAAATTCGGAACCTTGCCCCAGGGGATTAATTATGCTGGGTGGAGCCGCCCACTCTAGAAATGTTCCACCCACCCTAAAGCTTATTTTAAGGCCTTCCACCCAGGCTAATTTAAACTCACCACCCATCCTAAGCCTCTAAAAAAGGTAAAAATGCTGGTTTTGATAATTTTACCACCTACCCATACATTTTTGCCACCCAACCTTGGATTTTTCTAGCTACATCCCTGTTGCCCCAGCAAAACTACTTGCTTACTACTGACACAAAATTTCCCTCTAAATGTTATGTATTATTACTTTAATACTATATTGATTGATTGATGTATTATGTAAATTACAGTTCTTTACAGCTATGCCAGAATGTATTCAAGTAGAAAACACTTGTTTGAATTCATGTGAATACAATTTAGTATGTTATCTTCAATTTTAAACTTAAAAGTGTAATAACTGTTTAAATAATATTTCCAAATGTGATCGTTAAAAGTTGATGAGGTGCACAATTTCCCATAGTATTCACTTGTAACTGTTAAGATATTTTCACTATTCATATAAAAATGTTGTATCATTTGCAACTCTACCGATGAACATAAGCTCATGGAATTTCAAGCATAATCCTGCAGAAAGAAAAGAATTTTTTTTAATTGATTGCCCATAAACAATGTTTACTTGCCCACATTAACAAACCTTTCAAATTGCCTGGTATGGGACCACCAGTTTGTAAGATTATGATTACATGTTGTTGTAAATTTTTGGTTGTCTGGAGGTCAGCCAAGTGCCTCTACAAATCCTAATCAGGGGTCGTCCTTGGGTTTTTTTAACTGGCCAACCAGGCCAGTAAAGGGTATAATCCAAACCCCCCCCCCCCCCACTGGTGGCGGGACGGAAAATTGGACATTTAAATTGATCTAGCTTGTAAACTTTCTTTATAAGTGAAACTT
>JAOTQE010100698.1:0-13929 GCA_025631205.1 Nesometra sesokonis
GGGGGGGGGGGGGGGGGGGGGGGCTTAAATGCCGAATTTTGTTTTGACGAGCAAAAAAAAACCTACTTGTAATAACAGGTCTGATATTTATGCCTCTGACTCTTTATAGTCCTGTGTGTGGCAGCCGCTGTGCATGTTTTTTTTAAAATTTGTCCTTTGTCATAAACAAAACATTTCTTCGGGTCAATTTTAGAGGGGATTTAGCCTGTTAAGATCCCCTACCCCGTAAATCCCCCATTGATCTGGATTCGCTCCACCAGAATCCCAAGAAGGGATTTCAATCCCAATCAGATTTTGACAAAAGGAAAAAAAAGGGAATTAAAAAAAAATAAATGTAGACGCTGTGTCCCTACTGTGCCGACTTTATAATTTTTTCCTGTCTGACGCTATAGCTCTTTTCGTTTCTCCACCTTCATACTTGTGTACTAATTCAATTTTGTTTTCTACTTATGAAGTGGGATGCTCGACGCTAGCCACCCCATGGATACACCTACTGCCCGACACCCTGTCTAAAGGACTAATAAAATGCGCTTGTAAAATTATTAATTAAATCACTAACTGTAATGATTTTCAGACTATTAATGATTAGTAGTATTATCGCGCTCAAGCTGTTGCATATCTATAATACATGCTACGATGTATGCTGTTGTCTAGTAACATTATAATTATATACATTAATTTAAAAAAATCATCATAATTATTAATAATATTATTATTAGGCCTAGTTTTGACCATAAGTGCAGCAAGTGTTTGTGTAAAACTGTAATTTAATTACTCAGTTTAATAATTACAGTCCCATACCTTCTCATTTACAAACTTCTCGTTTAAAAACCACCTATTTTACTATTCAGCCAATGACATTAAAATTGCTAATGAAATCATCCAATAATTTATTAATAATTCTTTTGTTTTTGAATTTTCCTTGAAAAAGTTCATTCAAAGAGAACATAAGACCTACTAAGGTAACAAAATAGAAAAGTTTTGCAGGCAATTTTTTTTATCAGTTTTCATGAATCTTCTTAATTAAACATTGTCATTTATGAACACCTTCCAAATTGAGGGATGTGTAAATGAGGTCGAATGCAACTCTTCTTTTTAGCTTCGATGAGAAGCCATGGATGCACTCATCTATCAATTAACTAATTAAATTCGGATTTATCACGCTTACGATAACTTTTTTTTTACAATTTATGTACATTTTAAAAACACATTTTTATAAATAATTCCAAGAAACAAAGCATGTTAATGTTGAGAAATTTATTTATATAATTTATGTAGATCTCAATACATCGAGCCGCTTAGCTCGTCATTAGTCGCTATTCAACACTTAAAATTCCCCCGTTTTATAATCATAATATACTAATGTACACACACATCATCATACAGCTTTAGACTAACATAAATCTAAAAAAAAGTTCTGCAGATAAGAAAAAATACACTGGGTTGAAGATTATCATAATGGTATAGGAACAGCATCACACAATCAGAAATGTTATACTCTTACTTATATTATTATTGTTGGTTGTCTTTATGGATAGAAACAAGCGTGTTAGATACAGAAAGAAAAATTATTATTTCTTAAACATATCCAGTAGTAGACTATAATGAGTTTAATTTTGTTTAATTACAGTATACATAAATACATAGACAAACATATACAGTACATGCATATACACAATTATAACACTAGTGTATATCATGCATATTTTATATAAATAATTAAAAATGTTACCGATGTTTATAGATGTATTATCAAAACAGAATTATAATAACAAATATAAATAAAAAAGATACATATTGATTAATTAATTTTGTACGTAGTACGGTAGTAATTTCAGAACTAAAAATCAAAGAGGATCTTTTTTTTGTTAAAATAAATGTATTTTATTATCCAGTTTACAAATTGCTTTAAGCATAATTAGATAATACAATACTTTAAAAATCAAAGAAAAGTATTTCTTGGAGACAATGCATCTTTAAATGCTGCAAATATTGTTATATAATTTTTCATATTATTCCCGCAAAATGAGCGAAAGAAGATAATATTTGTATTCCTCCTGATCCATGTAATATTTAATACACCCGAACCTTCAAACCATCTGGCTTTCTAAAAGAAATAATCTACATACTGTACATCAGAAATACACTAATGCTTCATTCAGAATAACAAAATGCCATACAATTTTTTGAAAATTGTATTCCATATTTTTTCTTACCTTTGCCCTGCTTAAACTTTACTAAAGCTCTGCCTAGACTATCAAATTTGATTTGACAAATAACTCTGATATACCCATTTATGGTAATGATATGTACATATATAGTTATAGAGTGATGTCATCATGACCATATATAGGCATATTGAAGCTTATTTGTAAATTTGATATTCTGGATTGAACTTGCCTATACATTACACAAAAGCTTTATTAGTTTGTGCTATGTTTTTTCCAAGAACATACTGGAATTATCTGATAATTATACAATATTGAATGCCTTTAAGGGGGATACAGAATAAATATTGTATGAACTGCGTCAAAACATTGGACTTGTCAAAGACAAGTTTAGTATTTTGCCTACGTGGCCATCATAGAAATTTAGTTCCATTCAATTGTACCATGTACAGGGTTGACATTCACACGCAATGGTTGTTACACACATTTAACTATCCATGCTTTTGCATTACTAAACATTCTCTATTACTTGTTGGCACAGTAACAAGGATTTATTAATATAGATGTATTATGAAGACAACTGATAAAAATGTTTTGTATTCATTGAATGATAAGTTACTTTTATTCCTTGAAAGGCTGATTCGAACAATCTTTGGAGAATGAAAATATTCTCTCCATTCAACTCATTAACATTCCTTTTATCTTTATATTGATGCGGTCATCTTTTAAGACAATTGTTCTGTATAGTGAACACTAATTGCATATCTTAATAATAGCTGTCAGAGATTACTCTGCAAATAATAATAATAATGTACAGTAAATTAAACTTGGTTTGAAATTCATGACTAAATAAATATTAAAATCTAAATAAAATGCATTATTAAAAAACTGAATATATTTGAATAACAATAAAAATGACTACAGTAAATTCTAAATGTAATACAGTACCGTCATTATAGAATGTAGTTCGCTTAACACTCTAAATAACATGAGCTTTTATTTCGAATCAATCTAATTCTTTTCAAGAATGATTATATCAAAGGTCAAACTTTAAAAATATGCAGAAATCCCACATTAACAAAGTAAATATGTGCATTTATTTAATTAGCAAACCTAGAGAATTTTAAGCCTGACCTTTGGCATAATTAAGCTCCTGATAAAACTGTGTACAATTAGGGAACCGTGTGCATTGTTCCCTAGTAAACTTCTAAGTATTCTGTATAATACATTACTTCTCATGAAATCTATTGTGTACAGGATATAGCACAAACATTGGTTAGGTTAGATTAAATGATAGTGTTGTAATGGTCTCTTTGAACTAATTTGTACAAAGTATATTTCATGCAATCAGGCCTAAAACAAGATGTTTGTGAAACACTATGCCCACAGCGGTAGTGAAATTTAAGGCTATGTTCAGATTCATGGCTTAAGTGGAGCTTAGCATAAGCAAAGCGTAAGCTAATCTACATTGTAACGACCAAAGTGTTCGGACACAAGGCGTAACGCAAATCAAAGGCAATTTTAAAATTGCCTCCAGTGGGTTTTTCTATGACCAGTAATCAGTAATTGATTGGCCAATGGAGACTGGTTGCAAATTGTGATTTGACAATATGTAACACAAGGACAATACCATTCAGGTGTACAAGGTGTAGCTTCATAGCTTACGCTAAACTGGGGTTTGCAGGAAGCATAAGTTACGCTCCGGATTAGTGATTTACGCTAATCGCCGGCTAGTTTAGACAAATAATCATACAGTATTCCGCGTATGTTACGCTCCGCTAAATCGTTGAGTCTAAACATACCCTGAATGTAGTACATGAAAACCAGACTATAAATCAAGGTCATGGGTCAAGGTCAAATCATCAAAATTTAGGGTCCACAGGAAGGTCATGTCATAAAGGAAACAAATACCAAATATTCAATCTTGAACTCTGATGATGCAATCGGTATGGCCAAGGTTAAAGTTGACAACAGACAGACAAACAAACCGATGAACAGGATGAAAACATTATTCCCCACATATACGCATGCGGTATAATAATAAATTGCTTTGTTGCCCAAGCCTAAGGTTTTTGAAAATTATTGTCACTTGGTCAGGATCTATTAACAATTACTTGCGGCAACGAAATTGGCAAGAGTATGTTTTTGTTCCTGTTCATGTATCTGTCATTATGTGTGTTTGTGTGTAAACAGCTTACAAGCCAGTTTTCATCAAAACTCTTGAAACTTGGCCATGCTTCTCCATTAACAATCAAGCTGATTAAATTTTGAAGGGGTAGGTCAGGTCCAAAATTGACAAAAACAAATATTATTATATATCGGTCAAGAATACACATTTCAATGATGAAATCCTTTAAATTCATTGCACAGCATGTCAGTGCACTTTGGCCGAATGGATAGTGTTATGGTTTTCAATTCCCACTTGTTTTTTTTTCATTATTTTGTTACCATGTTGATGGGGTTTCCCCCCCCCCCATTATTTTTTCTCCCATACTAAATGTACTTCAAATATTGATACAGTTTTCTGGATAATTTTATAAAACAAAAAACAGGCTTTCAAAATTTTGCATCAGTCGGGCTTGGAAAAAATGGACCCATGTGCTACAAATAGACAGGTTGCAATACAATATCCGTAACAGGAAAATAAATAAAACATGAATAAACATGAGTGACCTGTTCTACAGTCAGTTATCTTAATATCTACAAAAGCATTTTAATGAGAACATCGGTTAAAATAAGGCTGTTTCCGCAGGAATTTCGGATTATCTGATAAAATAGCATCCAATCAAATCAATTAAAAAAAGCAACTGCAAAAACTCAGTGTAAACCAAAAAGCATTGTTAATGGGGCCATTGATTTCTGGTGATTTCCCATTTTTCTTGTGTGGCATGTTGGTGAAATCATTGCAAAGATCAAGGTTGACCTCGGGTTAAAGGTAAAAAATTACCGCAGATTGGTAAATTTTCAGATAATTAATCTGATAATTATCGGATAATCTTTTCCACTAGAATAGGTGTCCAATTTCTGCAGCACTTTTATCAGGTAATTTTTTACCTTTCAATAATTTAACGGATCATTTTTTCCTGCGGAAACACGACCATAGTCATATATAGTAACTGTATTATTATAGTTTATAAATTATTATGCATCACAAGTTCTGTTTAACATGTACATATTCAAAGGTGTTTTATTAGTGAAAAAGTTGCTTGTGTATACTTGATGTTAATTTTTTTTTTAACTACATTGCAGTGATTACAAAAAATGCTTTTTTTAAATTAGATAAAAAGGACACAAGTGATCATAATTTTAACAATACACTAAGTACTGAATATTGTTGACTAATCTAAACTGTTTAAGCTGGTGTAGTATTTTATATTTAATATAGCAAATAAAAGGACAATTTCCAATAGTTCAAATTTTGTAAATTATATTTCATTGCTTTGGTATGCATTGACTAATAGGGCCATTTAAAAAAAAATTTGATCATATACCTGAAAATTGTTAGTGTAGTATGAAAGTTGAATGTTTAAACTGTCTTTGAAATAAAATAAAATTTGAAAAAATTACAATTTTAAAAATTGTTGCCTATTGAGGAAAACTAGCTTTGCGACTTACGCTTCCTTTAGGTTGGCTATGCCACATATGGAGTGTTAAGGAACAATGTTGGCTATGTAGTCCTTGGGACAATTATGCCACATAAGTGAATGAAAATATAACATCTGATTGCTCATATGGAAAAAAAATCAAACCACAAGAATTGAAAAAAAACCCCCAGTAATTCACTCTACTTGTTGGAACAAATAACGAACATAAAATTAATTCAATGATTTATGCAAGACTATCCATGATTCTAAACATAACAATAAATAATTAGAATACACCCTAGTATAACCATTCAGGTGTAAGATTTAATAGAATATAAAGTTTCAACTCGATATGCATGGTATAAAATCTCACCCCTACTCAACCCAACTCACTTCTAACACGCCCAATCCTCTATGTTGTGTTTAACATCAATAAAAATATCAATTAATATTCATAACCAAAATCACAAATACAGTTTAGTTAACAGGGATGAAATTAACAGAACATCTAAGTAAAACTTTTGAGAAATCAATTTCATTGTCTATGATGTGAGTCAACACTTCCATAAATGAATTACACTTAGTAAACCCACAAAGTTAATAAGATAAATACTAAAACCTTAAGATGTTTGTGCATTCTAATTAGCTAAGTTGTTGAAATGACATGTAGAACGAATACCCAATGGAACTCCTTAAGTTTGTGGGAAAAAAAAAACCTATTAATGAATGTGCTGCTAGTTAAAAGTATAACATTTCTGCAAATGTACTCTAGTTTTCCATACAGTCTATACAGTTAGGATAAAAAGCAAATTGAACTCTACAGCTTCGCTCAGTTCCTTCAGTTCAGTTGCCTTCTATAAGTTAGTATTCGATGTATATAAATTAGCATAAAAATGTAAAACATGTTTTAATTTATGGGTTTTATGCTCAATGTTTTGCAAATAGCAACTTTTAATCCAACTCAAACAATAAGTAAATTACATATTAATTAGAACATTAAACAATGTAATATAATATTATAGATTGAAGTTATATGATGATTGAACCGACAATATTATAAGAAACTACAATAGATGAATATTCCACGAAACAAAATATGTCATCATATTTTGATCCAATATTTCAACATTGGCTATGTCATCATCACACAATGGTGTATGACTAAATATGAAACAGCAACCTTGTATGTAATGAGGTTAAACTGTATACACTAGCAGAAGCATGCATAATGAAATGTGGATAAAATGAGTATTATCATTCTTGAGCTTAATCTGCTATATCCAGGACATTGGAATTATGTTAATGAGAGGTCAGTTCATGACAATGGAATTATTTTAAAGAGGACAGGTCAAGTCATGACCTTCAGCCATTCATAGGTAAATCTATAATTTAGTTTTTGTAGTCTAAATTGAGAGAAAAACCTCATTTACACAATTTATAGGTCTTAGCTATCGCAAATAAAAACCCCTGTAATTATAAAACATATCCTTGCAAGCTCTCAATATGAACAGTATCCTGCTATAAAACATTCATTGTACAGCAAACCCTTTGTTTAATGAATGGTATCAATAGCCGTACTGTGCTGTTACCATAGATGTGTTATTTTAATGGCTAGATAGTGAACTTCCATAGAATATGTAGCCCCACAGAGCAATTTCATGAAAGCAACTACTACTGAAGGACATGTCCAGAATACAACCAATCAAATCGTGTTACGTTTTAAATTGCGATCCCCAATCTTTCATAAAAGTTTTTGATTTATCAATTAATGGAAGTAAACTTAATCCAAATAGAAAGACAATTGAAAATGTAAAATGTATGTAACATACATAGTCTGTATGACAAAAGAATGTTAAAAGTAACATAATTATAAAAAAACTTTATTATTATTTAACTTAGATGTTTGTGATGAAGGCTGATGACCGTCAATAGTAGGCATGTCATGGGATTGTAATTCTACAGTGTTAAGTTCACTATTTAGCCGTAAATAAGAAATCTATGACTGTTACATAAAGGTGGTTTTTGTCAGACTGTAAACGTTAACTTCTGGTCCTTTTGTAAACATATCGAAGCATACATGTGCAATTAGTCGCGTGCTAACCTGCATCGCAAACCTTAAATCTTGAAAGTGTTGCCAGTTATCTGCGGAACGCTTCACTTAGGAATAACTTATGGCATCATGTTAATGTTAATATTTATGAAGGCTGGCACAAACTACAGTTAAACTTGCCTAAGTCGACTCTGCCTAAGTCGAATTACTTCTAAGTTGAACTTATTATTCATGCAATTTTGGTATGATTTCCATTAAACAACAATCTCTAAGTCAAATTTTTTCAATGCCACTTGGATTTTACTTAGGCAAGTTCAATCAGCATTACTGTACCTAATTTTGTGGTTAGTAAATTAAAAGTTTATGCAAAGACTATTTTTTTCATTTATATAAAGTTACACAATATTATTATTAAACCAATCTCATCCAGTAGATAAAACACTGATAACCACAAAGGCATAATTCGGCAATTAAATGAGAAGATTAATTTACTGCAAATAAAAACAAAACAAATACTGTAAAAATGGTAATTTTCACAATTGACAGCCCTACTCTACTACAATATTCCCATGTTGTTATTTTTCAAATTAAAATTATTGCTACAAAACTTTCAGACACAAAGTCTCTTGATGTCCTTATTTTCGTGGTAGTCATGCGAAGCACGAAAAATTCATGTTCCCCGAAAATTACCACTGTTACAGTTCCATACTGACTCTAGTAAGCTCACTATGATAATTAATAAAATCAAAGTTTGTTTGTGGAGAGGGCTTTATACCCAGGAATGAGAAAGAGTTCCGTGTTATTTTACAATTTATTTTCCATGAAAATAATAGTGGGTGGGATTATAACTAAAAATGGGCTAATACGAGAGTCTGTATGGCACATGCAACAAAACATCAGTAATCATGCAGAAATATAAATAACACAGAAATAAATAATGTAATTTGACAATAGAAAGATGTAGCTAGCTATGAGTTGCTCTAATAATAGTATGTTATTGTGTCCTAAAAGTACACTGCAAGAATTATTTTTAATTATCTATTTTTTAACAGCTTTTTATTATTTTTTTATATTTTAATATTTTTCAGTACAAAATTGAATTAGGAAGGTGTGGGATAAATTACATTGTTTTACACTTACAGTACAAATAAATCAACAGTTTATTATTTAATATAGTGACATAATGTAGTTAGAATACTGTACTATGGAGGAAATAAATGTTTTTCCTCCATTATTAAAAAAGAGATTGTATGATCATCCATTTTTGCACTGTATTTGCTTGGTTGAGCTTTGTGCTATTTTCATCTAACCTTTGACCCATCCATTAATATAATTAATTCATGAAGCAATCACTTAACCAATGAAATGACTCATTTTGTGTATATAGATATTAAATTAAACACCATGAAGGTTCAACAATATATTGCAATTGTTATCAACCTACAGTGACTAGTGGGAAGTAACCAATAAAATATTTTGCTAGTGTTAAAAGTGCTATTTAAATTCATTCACAAAGAACTCAGGTTTTCATAGGGAAAGTCCACTGTTCTATTTTGTTGCTGAAAAAAACACCTGAATCAGGATAAACCAAAAAATGAGCCCCATTAAACTAGATGAATGGTTGCTGATTTTCAAATTATAGAGTGCAAAATACAAAATTTCTATGTGCTTTGGAAAATTAGAGATCAAAAAAAAGGAGAAAATTGAGCAAAAAGAAAAAAAAGTGGAAAAATAGTTGTGAAGAGGCAAGATTTTATATTTTCTGCACCCTAAAATGCACTCTATAACATCCCTGTTTATAATCTGCAAACTGAATGAAAAAAAAAAAACCTTTTTGTATTTTCAATGCCAATTTTTAAACAAGACACAATTGAAAGTTTGACCTGTCAAAGTTGATACCCATCAAATCAGCTTCCTTTCAATAGAACATAACTTTCCCTAAATATCATGAAAACAACTTCCTCCATCATAATACAATACTTGTACATATTGTTGATTCCCCGGAGTTTGCTAAACATTTTAAAGACCAACAACGGTTTAGCTGATCTAGTATATGATGACTAACACGTTTAGAATGTTTAACAGGGAAAAAGTGATGTTGATTCTAGGTGAACTGAGAAGGAAATCATATAATAGGTTGAAATTGTGACTTAATCCCGATGACGGAATCAACTCATACTAGTAATAATTTCATTGGTTTCCTTCATAATCACGAGAGACTCGGAGATATTAGTATTGTTATGGTGAATGATTGCTGTATGGTGACTTTGCTAAATACTATGAAAAATTCATAGTCATATTTTCTCAAGAGTTCTTAGACAAAATACTGGCGAATGGTGCATCAATATGTAAAATTAAAATTTTTCTTTTACATTCCATGAACTGTACTTATATTATTTATAGTGATGAAAAAATTCTTTCATAATATGACACAATGAGATCCAGCACTAAAGCGACAAGAAACTGTTTTCACTTTACCGCCATTATAGGTGTGGCGATAACAACCTGTTGTGAGTCAGTCTGTTATTCAACTACAGACTTCATAACACTGTACAGTTCTCAGCTATTTATCATAAACTTGTACTATGGATCCTGAAAAATAAGTCCAGCCCCATGTTTATTTCATTGCGTTATTTTCAACAAGCTTTGTAAATATTGAAATCTCAAGAAAGACCAAATTTAAAAACAAATCGCTAGTTCTCAACTGGTAATACTGTTGACGATTTTAGGCCAATTCTTTCGATTTCATAGATGACAATTGATGGATAATAAAGAAGATACCAATGTGAAGGTTAAAAATATAATAATAAGTGATACCGATGGTAAATGACTCCAGTCTCTTTGACATAAAATAATCGATACAGGTGACAATTTAATTTCTATACATAATCTCTGCTGCAAATTTATGGTAGATATTTATAATATACTTTATATGAATTTTTCGAGATGGTAATCATGTGCATTCAGTTTGATCTATGATCAAGTGATGGCTAGATCCAAACTGGATTTTATGTGCGAATAAATTGTAGTCACATAAACGTTGTACACATCCATGATTTACTCATCCTTGATTCGTTACAATTGTAGAAACTTGCAGAAAAATGAAAACAGCTCACTATATAATTCCATGTGTACGACTAAAGGAAAAACAAAAACACTCGCGCAAAGTTAAGTCCATCCCTGTGAGTTTTCCTGTTACAACTTCTGAATCTTTTCGCCAACTATGACTGGGTTATTTTTCCTAATTTCTTCTTGTCCGAGCATTCTGTAATCAAATGAACACTCGTGCTTATCTGAGTACCGATGTATACTACAATAAAGACCGCCGCATCGACACTGAAAACCTGTGGAAATGAATGAAAAAGAATGCTATAAAAACAATTCTATTCAAGTAATATATTGACAGCCCGCGAATTTCACTTCGGCAGTCGGAAATTACCGATGTTATTACTGACCAACATATTACCCACGATCGGCAGTTTTTTTTAATTTATCATAATACTAATGGATACTCACATTAGGGTCAATTTTTTTCTTAGCCAATCTGACTGAAGGTTGCCAATTTTTTAAACCCAATTTTATACATTCTTTAGCCAAATTTTTAAAAATGATAAAAATCAGATAAAAATGGCCACCGAATGGACAGTTTTCTGGGATTTTTATTTAGCCAATTTGGCGAAAAAGGTTATTTTTATTTTATCCAAATGAGCATTCCAGACTTCATTGGAGAATTGGCTAATGGTTAGAGTGCATTCAAGTTTGACTGTACTGAAACACAACATAATGCAACATATTGCAACATTGGCAGACCAATATGGTAATGATCAAATGAACTCAACAGAGGACAGTCAGTGACCAGTGTCAAACAAACTAAAGTTCAAAACCGCAATGCATCGCTGCTTCAACACCTGATACCATTCCAGCAATCCCGTATCCGCTCGTAAAACACTTACAACCACTCCACCAAATTTTGTGCAACGTTTAATTACCGCCCGGGCAAATCTGGTGAAAGCAGCGGTGGTCCAGCGTTTAAAATTTCTACGTTGGCCTAGCGGACCAAAGCACTCCACAAACTTGCGTCTAGCGGTGCTAAACTTTGAATGGGCGTTGTTGGAGCGGTGGTGAACTTTGCCGGAGTGGAAAATTGTCCGCTCCTCACTGCTCGCAATATTTTGTGCAGCTCAAAACTTTCGGAGAGATAGGAGGGACCATCAGTGGTGTGGCCGAGCGTATACGGCGTTGCCGTAATGGGAGCCAACTTCTGCTAAACAGTGGTGAACGGTTAGGAGCAGTGATTTTTTTCACCACTCTAGGAACGCTCAGCGCAAAGTTCTGGCGGAGTGACCAGGCCTTTAAATACATTTAACGTGAGAATACAGATTTAAATCCAAGAAGCGTGTATTTTTTATAAATTAACAGTAAGCATTTCCTTCTAATCTAGCTCTGAAACCCACTTTTTCCTGTTTATTATCAAAACCACCATATTGGCACAATAGTAAGATTTCATTGTTCTAAGGAAGTAATAAAAGATCCACTGATCCATCACATTCAGAAGGTATAGTGCATCCAAATACTGAAACACACCATGTTGGGAATCAATATTTCAACATTAATTACTGTATGTCATCATCAAAGTATAATGCATACTCCAAGTATTGAAACACATGCAATCATGTTGGGATTCAATATTTTAACAATATAAAGTCATAAGTGGCATAATTAATGTTAAAATACTGAATCACAACATAATGACATGTATTTTAATACTCGGTTGTTTTCAATTTAGCATTGTAAAAATGTTAATAATAAATTACTCAACGAATGGATGGTATGTGAGTCATAATGAATGAATTGGGTGGTTTCTAATTCAAATCCTGTTTAAAAATCTAAGTATGTTTATTTTGAGTATCTGGTTAAATATTTAGCATTTCCTGGTAATATAAGGTTTATTAGACTACTGACTGTAAGGTAATGTAATTGGGACTAACCAGGACTGTTGTGGTAGCAGTTTTTTTTTTAAATACTTCCTGTAGCATCTCATGATGGAATCTCATGATATTGTATAATACTGATAGTGATTTTAAATTTTTAAAAATTTAAACTGTCTGTCTAGGGTATCCTTTTGAACAACGCTGATATTAATTTAAGGGATAATCAACAGAATATAGTATTACTGTATAAGGCGTAAACAAAAACTTTGTCTTGGCCAAGCCTGGCCAATCCAAATTTAAACAAGACAAAGTAATCGTAAACAGCATCTATGAACAGTCAATGCCTGGGATGGAGGGAGACTGTCAGAATTGCATAGATAGGGCATGCATATTGAGACAACGAAAGTTACAGTGTGCGTGAAAAACCCACCTGTAAGTCCGACTTTTTTGCGGCATGTATTACATCTATTTTTCTTTGATTTCTTTTTGCCATCCGGTGATTCTTCCTCGGCAGCACACGCTGTGCTTGAATCTATGCTATCTGTGCTCACATTAGAACATGCCGTTTCCTCTGCTATTTTTTTCTCTTCTTGTCGATCTGGTTTTGTACTGCTGTCTCGTGAAATTGATGAGCAAATAGACATAGAGGCAGAGACTGCATTACTAAGGGTGGATGATACTGTAATATTATTACTGGCTGGATTTGTATTGCTAGATGCAACGGCTGCAAAAGAAGAAAAAAAAACAAAAATTGTTTTAAATGGAATATAAACAAAATTCACAAATGCAATGACTGCAATGAGAAAACAGACAATTTGTTAAATAAAAATTAATCTTAACATATTTGCCCCACAGACCAGTTAACTGGGTGTTACGCAAGAAGTCTGGGATGTGTGAAAATTTGCATATGTCTGATTATCTGCCAAAAATAGTCCCTCCTGTGTAACGAATTCATTGACTTTATGTTGAATACGTCCATGTTCACTAAGCTAAAAAGTCCAATGCATTGAACAGTGGTGTAATTTTAACCCGGCGGCCGGCGCGATCCCCGTCTATTACGATTTTTACGCCGGCTATTTTGGTATCCCAATGAAGTCGTTTTGAGTGGATGCAGTTTTGAAAATATGAAATTCGATAAAATGGCATGACTTTGATGCTAAAAATAAAATACTCAGTGTGATATTTTCTCAATAAAA
>JAOTQE010100709.1:0-13929 GCA_025631205.1 Nesometra sesokonis
CCCCTAACTTATTTTATGAACTCTGTAGATGCAATTAAAGCCATTTTCGAAGAATCTACCCAAAATGCTGGTTTTTTTACATAAGCCTACAGACTATTACATTGAAATGGTAACATAGTCGTGCCTTTTTAATTTCAAAAAGCATTTACAACACAAACGAGCATCTAGATGTGCCACATTCTAAAATGATAAATCGCGTTAAATTGTGACACTATGAAAAGCGAGTGTTGTTACGGAAAGGTTTGTTCGGTTTGAACTTTCAAACGTTGCCTCTCTCCCTTTCCAGTATTCCTGGCCACCGTGCGTTGTGTGGTACCACTTTAAACCAAGACAGGTACGGTTGATCTGGAAAATGGGGAATTTTGATGGGCTCTATTAATGTGTCTTTTACCATGTAAAATAATGCAAAATTTTCCGGGGCCTTTAGGACCCGGGATCCCGACCCGGGGACCTCGGCTTGGTCCCAGCCTAACTTGCTCGCAAGTCTGAACTTCGAAACTAAGACGAGCTGATCCGGAAAACGGATTATTTTGATAGTGTAATGTGTATTTAGCATATAAAATAACGCCATTTTCCAGGGCCTTTGTCCCTAGACCCAAACCGGGCCCTCGGTAGTCCCTGCAGCCCCAGCGTACACTTGCTCACTTCGCTCGGAAGTCTGAACTTCAAAATCAAAACTGGCTGATCTGGAAAACGGGAAATTTTGATGGTCTCTTTTAGCATGTAAATTAAAGCAAATTTTCCAGGGTCTTTGGCCCAGACCGAGGGCCCTCGGTGGCCCACTGGCCCTCCAGCCTAATTGCTCGCAAGTCTGAACTTTAAAATCAAGATATGCTTACCTGGAAAATGGGGCATTTTGATTTTAATGTGTCCTTTACCATGTTAGATAACACAAATTTTGGTCCCCGACCGGAGCCGTCGGCGCGCGGCCCCATGGCCCCCAACCGAACTGGCTCGCTCGCAAGTCTAAACTTCGAAATCAAGACAGAGCGATGTGGAAAACAGATCATTTGTATGGACTCTAATGTGGCCTTTACCATGTAAAATAACACAAATTTTTTTCCGGGGCCTTTGGCCCCTGGACCCCGGAGCCCTCGGCAGCCCACTGGCTCGAGTAGGCCTAATTTTCTCGCTTCGCTCGCAAGTCTGAACATCGAAACCAAGACAGGCTGATAACTGAACATTTTGATGGACTCTAATGTGTCCTTTAAATAACCATTTTTTCTGGGCCTTCGGACCCTGGACCCCGAACAGGGTCCCTCTGTGTCTCCCCAGCCTATTGTTCGCTTCGCTCGTAAGCTTTCCTCCTTCATTTCACCCTGGCTGCGCCCCTGGTATACCTGCCAACTCTCACGCATTATGCGTGAGTCTCACGCATAGGAGCCTATTTTGGACGTCTCACGCATAAATTAATTTATCTCACGCATTACCATAATCCTCACTCATAAACAGTCATCCAGATAGTTTTTCACACACACGACACAATATAGAGCAAAATACGGTAAAATTCGCCCCAAACAGTGATAGTTTGGGCAGAAACGGCCCAAAAATGGTCAGATGGCGTTTTTTTTTTTTTTTCTTTTTTTTTCTTTTTTTTTTTTGGCTTGTCAGGTCGAAATGGGAGATGATGTGGCCCAGATAGCGGTGGCGGGGTTTGTCTCGCGCAGTTGAGCCAAAAAAAGTTGGCAGGTATACCCTGGGTGACCTATGTTTTTCTACTAGGCCATTTTTACTAAGTTTTACCCCGAAAATATGAGCCCACTCATTGGAACTCCAGATTCTGTTGGTGAGGGGGGATCCGAGCCCCCAAACCCCAACCCCTCCCCATTGAAATACGGGCCTGGATTTCTGTGCCCATCGCAACCACCCGTGGAAGTCGAGTGCCAAAAGAGGGCGGTTTACCACTTTTGGGTTTGGACCATGGTAAGTACGGAGAAAAGTTTTATTTTGTTTACGATTTTTTTAGGCCTAGGCCTAGGCTAGCTAGGCCTTAAATCTAGAGACTTTAATAAGTCTAAGTGATAACTCTGCTATTAAAATGTCATATACAGTCGTTCGAATAGTTACCATCTACTAACAAAAGACTAGACTTACTAGGCCTAACCGATGTCCAGCTGTCTATCCAGTCAGGCCTTGCGAAGCCTTGTCAGTACTGAATCAGACCGGTGCAGGTCAACTCGTACCAAAACAAATTCGTACACATACCAACTCGTACCCAAATGGATAACTCCTACTCACGGCTAGATAACTGCACTGTTGCTCCTAATTTAAACTACAACTTATTTATTCCTATTTTATATACAATTTATAGTCTAGTATTAAAATATGGGGATTGCTTTTTGAAGTTTTCATTAAAAAATCAAACTCTTTGGATACGTACCAGCCTATTGATTTTGCCGTGGGTACGAATTATCCAAGATTTGGGTACGAGTTGGCATGGGTACAAGTTGTCCTGTATCCAATCAGATGACCGGGTCCTCGTCATGAAAATTGTTCCCGATTTTTTTTTTGAATCAGTTTTTTTTTCTGATTAACAACTCCCTGTTAAATGATTTCTGAAACAAATGATCGTGTTTTGCTATATGGTATAAACGTTTACACTATAAAGTAAATAAACAACTTACTCGGATACAGGAGGTATCATACAGGACGGGCTACTTGTCGTACCCACCAACTCGTACCCAAATTTTGGATAACTCGTACCCGCGACAAAATCACTACATGTCTCCTGAAGAAAAATTATCAACTTTGGTTTTGAAATGAAAACTTAACAAAACAATCCATATATTAATATTAGACAATAAATTTTATATAAAATAGGAATAAATATTTTGTAGTTTAAATTAGGAGCAACAATTCAGTATCTAGCCAATATTGGGTCAAATTGTCCATTTGGGTACGAGTTGGCATGGGTACAAGATTGTTTGGGTACGAGTTTACCTGCATCGAATTACCCTAGTCAAGCCTATTAAGTACAGTTGAACTTCCCGTAAGTGGACACCCTCGGGTCCGCGAAAAGTGTCCGCTTGTGGGAGATGTCCGCTTACGAGAATTACGGCCGATAGAGGGCGAAAGTTGTAAATTTATCTACGCCATCTTGCCTCATATTTCGCAGCCTTCTCAAGACAAATGTGCTCTTAAACATCTAGACACCGCATTGATCATTAAATGTTGTTTATCATTTTAAAGATAAGTTCAGTAATATGGTTCTCAGGCATTACAAAATAAGGACAATTTTGTACAGAAAAATCACAAAATTTTTCGAGATGTCCGCTTATGGGAGGTATATTAACATAAAATTAAAATTTTCAAGACAAAAGTCTCCGCGTCCGCTTACGGTAGGTGTCCGCTTACAAGAGGTGTCACCATAGGGAGGTTCAACTGTATTAGATTGGCGTGGTGTATCCAGGGGGAGTGCTCAGGTTGCTCGAGCACCCCCCTTCTGAGCAAAAAAAACATTAAAATTAGGTTAGAAATGTAAAAATTCGGTCCTCGAGCACCACCATCAGAGGAAAAGGACTGACTATACTGTGAGGTAAAAGCACACAAAATCATATATAGAACTATAAATAAGGTGTCAGTGGGGTAACAATAAGGGAAAATAGTTTTTTTTTTTTTTGGTTTGTCGAAATCCACCCAGGTTCGAGCACCTCCCCTTTACTAATTCCTGGATACGCCCCTGTTGATGGTGTAACACACCCAGCACAACCAGCCATAACCAAAGTAAGTCAAGTGGACTTACTTTCAGTGGGGTCATTTTTAGTGGTGATTAGACAGCAAACCTCAGGATAATCCCCAAGTCTTCCAAAAAGCAAAAATGGTATTTCTCATATTTTTGTCTTTGTATGATTGCACGGTTGATTCACTTCTATTCTTATGAAATATTATATCGGAAATGCCCTCTCTTCCAGGGGAATTACCCTGCTGTTGTGGAATTCCTGGTGCAGCCACTGGTCCAATACCTTAAATACATTTAAATCCCGCCTGGAGGTACACATTGGCATTGTCACCAAGTTTACCCCTTACAACTGGTTTGAGGATAGTCTTGCACTGAGGGACACAAGCCTAAGGCTTAATAAGAATCAATGTCAAGGTAGATCAAGGTCATAATATGTGAGGTCTCACCACAAAATGAGTCGCATCATAGATAGGTCATTGAGATAATTGCCACGATAAGTCTGAAGTCAAATTTTGGAGAAATTTAATTTTAATTGTGAGTACTATGGTATGTGTATTCATGGGGGTATTATATTTTTAAGTCAGTTTTCATGAAGGAAAGTCTCCTTGATGCACATTTTCCGAGATTTACCGTATTATTTAAATTCGGTGTGCGTCTTATACACCGACGAGATAAAATTCGTAAGGCTGAAAATGTAAACTCTCCACAGACAGACAGCCTACGCGGACGGCCGTAAGCCTAGCATATGAGTTAGAAACATATTTTAATACTCACAGAAAAGATTTCAAAACATATTAAAGTATTCAAGTGGTGTAAAAACTATTTTTTAGGTTGAAATTTCATGCCCAAAAAGCCTCTGTCGACTTTAAAATGACACATTTTACCTTTTAAAAACTAAAAATTATTAACTTGTAAGTTTAGTTTTTAAAAAAAATAATTACTTCGACCTATTTAAGAAAATCTGAGCTGAAAATAGGCGCATATTATACAAAGGACATATAAAAAATCACGAAATTTTCATTCTACATTGTCTTATACAAAGGTGCGACTTATACACCAAAATATACGGTATAGTAATTTAATTGTTTGTTTTCATTACACCATGATTACATTGTACAGTTGATTTTCTTAATTGTTTCATGCATGAAAACTTCAAAATGCTCTATCTTTGGATCCAATGAATGCTATTTAAAGTGTATAGATTATCAGCTTATATTATGACTTTTAACACAATACCAATAACTCATATACTTGCCAAGTCTCACTATGCGTGAGTCTCACACATTGGAGTGACGTCTCGCATAAATTAACTTATCTTACGCATTAGCAGAAGTCTCACTCATAAACACTCATATCAATGGTGTTTTCTCATGCATGACACAATATAGAGCAAAATACGGTAAAAACCCCCCCAAAAGATCGATAATTTGGGCAGAAATGGCTCAAAAATGGACAGAAGACGTTTGTCTCACGCATTGGAGCCAAAAAAAGTTGGCAGGTATAAACTCAGTTTTTTATTTACCTACCATGAGACTCATTTTGTGATGAGACCTCACATATGATGTAGGTTTTGTGCATCCTAGCAATGGAGATCCTTATTTATTCAGTCAATCTGGGTATTTTACAGTATTCAGTGCCGTAGCCAACATGAGGCAGACGAGGCGGCTGCCTCGTCTGAAATCTTCAAAATTTGGTTGATTAGTGGGAACTCACCCTCTGAATTCCAGCAGAGGGTTCTAGTCCCTGGAATCTGGAATCCCACGTGACCCCCAGACTTCGCCTTGTCTTATTATTTCAACTGTAGTTTCTAACTTAAAGCATTTTTGTTTTATTTTGCAGAGACTTTTGATTTTGAAATCATAGTAAAAAGAAGCTGGTTGTTATAATATGGCTGAGAAAATAGTTCATTCAGTTGGAAAAATACCAGAGATTAAGGTGGAAACAGGTTAGTTTTTATTGTTGAGTTCTTCAATTTGTTTTCTGTAACCACTTATTATCATCGAATGATTAATGGCCATAATAGAGATAATGCCTAAAAAACTGTTTTGTTGCCTCAAAACCACAATTAAAAAACTAGGCTAGTGCATTTAACTCAAAATATGGTAATCTTAAACATAATTGTAAGCCAAGGTTTTTTAGTTTCAAATAAATGTAGATGTTGTCCTGAACACATACCGAAAATTTACCCTCTGAAAGGTAAAACATACAGGAAGTCAACAGTTGATTTTCTCCAAAGCTTGTTTTCCTGTAACCATGTTTTAAACAGATTTTCCTATGAACCTCATTTAAAAACCAATTTAAAGCTTATAATCTCTTCTATCCAAATACAACAATGACTCAATTTTGGTTTTCTGTGACAACACGACTCATTTTGTGGTGACACCTCACACTTAAGTCAGTCAGACACAAACAAAGTTTGCTTTGTTTGGAGTTAGATTGCAGTGTTATAAATTTTTAAAACCATTAATGTTTTTACAAGACTTTAGTTATAAAATTATGTATTTTTTTCAATTGTAAAGATACAATAGAAGATGAAGAAAACTTGCTGGAAGCTGTGGAAATATCGTATATAGAAACGGAGGAAAGTGAACAGTGTTTGCACATGGATGCACCTTTAGATCCAAACTGTAACTATGAACAGTGTACAGAAAGGTTTGAATTAAATGATTTGAAAACGCATTTGGGAATATGTATTAAGATGGAAGAAAATAAATGTCAATATTGTGACGAGTTATTTGCTAATGAAAATGATTTGCAAAGGCATATGAATACACACATACAAGTAAAAATATATGAATGTGAGCATTGTGGAAAGACTTTCAATAAAAAAGGTGTTCTTAATAGGCATATGGTTATTCATACAGGAGTTACACCATTTGAGTGTGAACATTGTGGAAAGAAATTTAATCAAAAATCTCACCTAAAAGCACATTTAATGATTCATACTGAAGAGACACCATATGAATGTGAACATTGCGGAAAAAAATTTAGTCAAAAAGGTCACATAAAAGTACATTTAAGGGTTCACACAGGAGAAACTCCATATGAATGTGAACGTTGTGGAATGAAGTTCAAAGTAGGAAGTGCGTTTGTTAGACATTTAAGGATTCACACAGGAGAAACTCCGTATGAATGTGAACATTGCGGAAAGAAATTTAGGCAGAGCACTAATTTGAAATCGCATTTACGGATACATACAGGAGAGATACCTTATGAATGTGAACATTGTGATAAACGGTACAAGGATAGAAGTAATTTGAACAGGCATTTGAAGAGTCACAAAAAAGAAGCTCTGTATTCATGTGATCATTGTGGACAGAAATTCAATGCAAGAACTGCCTTGAACAGACATCTAACAATTCACACAGGAGGAACAACACATGAATGTGAACATTGTGGGAAAACTTTTATTCGTAGTTCTTTGTTAACAAGACACTTAAAAGTTCATACAGGAGAGAAGCCATACGAATGTGAATATTGTGCAAAGAAGTTTAGTGAAAAGTGTAATTTGAATGTACACAAAAGAATTCACACGCGAGACAACAACATAAATGGAAACAATGTGGATTAAAATTAGCACCTTGTTTAGATTACTTGGTCACTCCTTCCAAAATCCATCAAAAAATGAAAGTTCTGTGGAAAATGACCTGTTTATTATTTCTAAAAAAGTTTGATGATGCTTGCTGAACAAAGCCCATGTAATCTAATTCAATTTTTCATTTCAAATTTTTCCCCGTCGTCGAGATTCCTGTATTTCTCCAGTTTCTACCTTAAAAATTTCAAATTTAAAGTATAATTTACTACTTTTTAAAATATAGGTTGATGATATAGCACCAATAAAGTTTAATAAACGCTTTTTGGGCTGCTGACTATATACTTCATTAAAATCTTATTCAAATTTTTAAATTACAAACAAGATTTGTACGAACTTCTTTTTTCAATTTTTTGAGCTCCTAGTGAACATTTATTTATAAAATTTAATATATCAAAAGTCTATGACTTGCGTAAAATAAGGTTTTATCAATTATGTACCAGTATGTTAACAATTTATTGCCGATTTCAATTTCGAAAATTTTCTGTAAACGCAAAATATCAAATACATACAACTTCAGAAGTAACAAACGATTAGAAGTTCCTTTCACAAGACTTACTAAAACAATATTCTTTATTACATCTTATGGTCCTAAATTATGGAATGAATTAAATACAGAAATCATGCAATGTAAAAAGATCACTAAATTAAAAAAATAATTAAAGAAATTATTCATCTCATTATACGATGATAATTAGGTTAATATAAATATTATTACATTTATCTTTGTATACAGCATGTTCTTGTCTTAATTTTTTGGTTAATCTGTTTATTGATACAACATGTCAACTATTTTGTCATAATAAACAACGCTGCTGAGACCATGACAAATTCTCCAGAAATTATGTTTTTGTAACTTAGGCATACCTGCCAACCCTACCGATTTTAGCGGTAGGCTACCGCTTTTTTCGACCTTCTAGTACCGCCTATGGATTTTGCATGGAAAACCTACCGCTTTTTAAAATTTAATAGCAAAATAAAAATGTACACAAGAAAGCTGTGAAATCCACCAAAAAACACGAAAATATGTATTGAATTGGCACTAACAGTAAGCAATCTTAGCCTAAATTCCCCCAATAAAGGGAATCGGGGCGAAAGTACCCCTTTTTTTGCTCATCAAAGTAAAATGCGGTAAAACGAGGGCGCTGGTGCATTTGTATTTGAAAAAGACCAGTAGGACGACGTAGAAAAATATGGATTGAAGGATGGAAAGAGGATTGGAGGATGAAAAGAAGGCCAAAAAGTACTTGAATTTGAAGCCTGCTTGAAAAAGACCAGTAGGACGACCTAGAAAATAATGGATTGAAGGGATATCAGATGCCATAGTGAAAGGAGGAACTTGACTAAAACAAGTTGAAGCATGTGAAGACCGTAATGGATGGAGGCTATGGGCGGCCATTAGGGCCAAAATAAACACAAGTAAGTACAAATTCATCTCGTAAAATGTTCACCAGCTGACAGACAATGTTTACCAGGCGGATTGGTGAGAAAGCTGGTGAGAAGTTTATCATCGAAGTACATTAAAAAAACATGTTTTTTTTTTATTAAGTGACAACAGACTAAAAAAATAGCATGCACATGCACTGCCGCCGAAGACTCCTAGAGGCATAAACCACAATTGTTATTGTTTTTTTGTTTTTTTTTCGTCAAAACCAAGTTCGGGATGTCTATTTTAGTTTTTTATGGCCAATTTTAGACCCGACGCGCCCCTAATATAAGGGGGTGGGCGCAAATACGTTTTGCTGATAAGGGGCACGCGCCGTAAATCCGTTCCTGACACATTTCTAAACGCACACGTTAACAGTTTGTTTCTCTTCGTGGTATCATTGACGTTATAAATATTTCAACTTACTGTATTATAAAATTGTTATTAAACTTTTATTTCGTATATATTGAAAGCGACACCATACGATGCCGATTTTTCAGTGAAAACGGATAGGTCACAATGTTTTTGTTGAATTATTAGACAGTAAAAGTAAACTTCTTTGCGTCACCCCGTACCCGACTGATCCAAAATCTCGAAAAGCATGGTCGGCGTTTTAATGTTCAGTTTTTAAATTTTATATTTTGAAGTCACATTATCCCGAAAATAGAAAGAAAATGTTTTCTCCAAACAGTCTACAGTAATATGCAAAAGACTGCCGAAAAAACCCTCGGATAACAATTAAAAATTTGATTCGGTATTCATTCTTTAAACAAAAATTAATTAAAAGAACGATGTAATTTGCAACTACGCGAATTGGACAAATACAAATTACATCGTTCTTTTAAATGATTTTTGCGTCCGAGACAGCAGATAAAATAAACATGTAAATGACATTTTTTCGTGTCTAAAAATTCCACATTTTTGGCGGGTTTATTGTTTGTAATATCATGGAGAAAAGAAAAGAGCTCCATGAAAATATCAGACCATTCGTTATTACTCCGTGATAAGACCAAGTACTACTCTCTTGGGAGTAGATGTCACTACATGATGTGTCCAGCATCTGCAGGGACTTCTCCCAAATTTTACCATAGCTTGATAACGATGTTCTGCTATTGTAACGTAATGATAATGATTATAATATGTCGTGGCATAAATTTTGCAGCCAATTACCAGGGGCGGATCCAGAATCCACCCAAAGGGGGCGCACTTTTCCGGTCCCGGTGGGCGTGGTTGCCAAACTTTTTCAGGCGAGCAAAAAAAAATCCCCATTTTGAAGCTCTGGTACACTGCTTTGACCGTATTTTGGGGTTTTCTGGTAGATTTTTTGACATGACTCACCTAATATAAGGGGTGGGGGCGCAACTACGTTTTGACGATAATAGGGGGGGGGGGGGGGGGTGGCTAAATCCGCCCCTGATTGTCCGGCTACTCCTCTCCTCAAAGAATAAGCGCCCCGTTTGAGTGAAGCTCATCTCAAACACCTCTCTACACCTGAAATTGTTCTTAAGGGCAACTCGGGGATTAAAATTTCTATGAATAAATATATAGAACAATTAGTTGTAACATAACAGACACAATTTCACAATATTTGGACAAGATAATCCCCAAAACGTGTTGAAAAAGTAAGTCCCAAATCAAAAGTGGGTCTACTACTCAAATTACACAATGTTAAAGAATATAATTAGAGATCTTGAAAGGGTTGTGCCTGAAAACCAAACTCGCATTACAAATGTAACCCATATAAATGGAAAGATCAGTCAAATTCACATGAGAACAGGTAATTTATGTGACTTTTGATACGGATTTCAAACACAACCCTTTCAAAATCCGTAATTTTCCTATTCTTTAGCATTGTGTAATATGAGTAATAGACCCACTTTTTTTATTTAATGGCTTCTTTGGAAAGTGTTTCCATTCATTATATCATTATCCAAATGTTGTACAATTTTGTCAGTAAGCTAGCAACTATAGAGGTGTATCCATAGACATTTTAATCCCGAAGTTTCCCTTTATTAAAGAAGCTCCTGATACCCCTACTACTTTCAACAAGCATTTACAACGTACATTTATTTTCCAATAGGCTTATGCAACGTTTTTCATACATGATGCACACTGTCCGTTTTAGCCGATTTTAGACTAGAAGGAGTGTTAACAAAGGATTGGTTCAGAAAATAAAGATATAACCACAAAAATATCATAGTATTATCCCTTTGAAGAATTCGGAAATCGGGAACTTTAGATTCGAAGCGCAGAGGTCCCAAGTCTCCTGAAAATGGCAGGAGTTTCCAGATTTTTTTTTATTCATCTCCTGCCCTCCAGAAAAATACATTTTTCTCCTGAAAATTTTAAGTGTCTCCCAAAAATATTCAGAGTGGTTGCGCCTCCCTTAAGAGAGAGACACACACAAATATACACACACGCACCAACACGACTGAAAAAATAACCTCGCCAACTTCGTATTTTGTGATGGGAGGGAATTCAACAATTAGGCCAACATTCTCACGTTGGGAGGGTTCATTGTAAAATGCATACAAATGCGTACAGGGGTGGCAGGCGCGGATCCAAGGGGGGCGCAGAGGGGTGCGCCCCCCCCCCCCTATTTTCGCCAAAACGTAGTTGCGCCCCCTTATATTAGGTGCGCCGGGTCTAAAATAAACAAGAAGAAGGTGAAGCACGATCAAAACGGGGTACCAGGACACTAATGTGGTGGTAATAACCTTTTTTTTCTTTTTGCTCGCCAGGGGGAAAAGTGCGCCCCCTCTTTCGGCGAATCCTGGATCCGCGCCTGGGTGGGGTGGTCAAGAATGAGTTTTATGTATGCATATTGCATAAGTTGTACGTATACTAATTGAAAAAATCAATAACATTGAGTATGTACGGGGGTAGGGGTGGTCAAGCTAGAAGTAAATTCGGCAAAATGCGTATGTAATTGTTGAATTTAAACAGAAATGTTTTCATAACCCATGAATTCCCCTCCGATTAATCACACAGATTAAAGATAACCACACATTATTTTGATATGCAAAAATAACATGATTAGCTTTGGACCTATGAGTAATGTTAAATGTACCATTTGTAATCATGACTATCGTTCAAATTATTGGCAAGAACTTTGTACGGGCCTTATCGAGTAGGAAGCGTACACGAGGTACGTTCATAGCGATCCATTAAAGAATCAAGTAGTACTTGGTCTGTATTACGTTCATGATCACGACAAGCCGTATTCAATCATAAGTACTGATGAAGAAAGCCTATCCTATGGCGTCAATATAATAGTCTCGGAACTGGTCTTAACTTCGACTTGAGTGCAGGATTCATACGGGTTTTGAAAAGTTTTGGAAATTCAAATTAGTGTTTTCAAGGCCCTGGAAAGTCCTGGGAAAAGATTTTGGTTTTGGAATTATGGATTTTTCTTTATATGTAGAAAATTAATAAATGAAATCTATTTTGTAGTTTCACTTTTTTTGTATTTCTAATAAAACAATATTTACAAAAACTAATTTTGATTGATTTTTTTTTTTTTGCGAAATGGGTTTTGGAAATTTACATTTTTGGCTGTCTTGAAAAGGTATGAAAATTGTTGTCACTCAAAGTGTATGACCCTGTGAGTGATGCGAGAGTATAGTTTTAAAGATGTTAATTATAGTTCATACAATGTATATTAAGGTTTTAGGTGTATGATGATAATTATGTGCCGTAATTTGTTTGAAAAATAAGACATTAAAACAATATTAAATTTGTTAGTATATATGTTTTTTTAATACAAGAATTATAGATAGAAAGAAGTATTGAGAAGAAATATGGAACGGAAATCCAGAATATGATTAAAAATCATTGTATAAGTATATAAAATTATTGCGTTTATCGTCATGGGTCAAGACGCCTGCCTACTCAAATACTGAACTCGACCCGATGGGTGTGAATTAGCTACTACTACTGTACCGGTATCTTGCACAAATAAAGGAATTACAAAGAAAGTCAATGAACAAAAGAAATTATAGATTGCTACTTATAATATTATTTAGAAATGTATAAGTGGAAGAGACACAAAACACTCCAAAAACTAAGCCCCCACCTAAAAAATACTATTTAGTAGGTGTATTGACAAACTACTGGTAAATAGGCATCAGTGCCTAGGTGTTATGCCTATTTCAATTGGTTCATCATCATCATCGTTATCATCATCATCATGATCATCATCATAATCATCGTCATCATCATCACAACCACCACCACCATCATCATCGTCGTCGCCATCATCATCATCATCATCATCACCAACACCATCATCACCATCATCATCATCATCATCATCATCATCATCAACATCATCATCATCATCATCATCATCATCATCAACACCATCATCATCATCATCATCATTATCGTCGTCGTCGTCATCATCATCATCATCATCACCGTCGACGTCGACGTCATCATCACCGACCTCCAAAAAAACTCCAAAAGTACTGTGGGAATATGCTTGGAGGGCTTGTTGTATCTTCGAATCCCGTCTGAAATTTTATCACATTTTTTGTAGTAGGCCTATTACAATATATGTGTTAATATTATGGGGCGTATTCAAAATTCCAGGAGGATGGGGGAGGGGAGTTGCTCAAACCCGATTGGAACAACCCAAAAAAACAAACAAAAAAACAATTAAAAACACTCCTTTATCCCATACTGTATACCACCAGATTTTCAAATTTCTATCCTAATTTTAGTGTTTTTTGCCGTAGAAGGGAGTACTCAAGCACCTCAGCCCCCCTCCCCCTCCCCGTACGCCACTGACGCCTCATTGTTTCTGTTGCGTGAGTGTTACGTTTGTTGTGAATTGTGAATAATGTATTGTAAGATGACTTTTTTTCGATAGGCTCAACATGTTGTTATTTTATCCTTATAGTTTTATGTTTCCATAATAAAAATTACAACAGTATTTTTTACGGAGGCACACTGTATAAGGGTCTAAATGCGGGTGGTGGTGAATTCAAATATTTCAGCCAAACCTTGGCTGGCTATTTTTAGGGGCAGGGAGGAGCACAGCCGGCTCCCGTCCTATTTATCGTCAAAACGTACTTGCGCCCCCTCCCCCGTTATCTTGACATATACAAAAATAGATATACATACTGTATGAGCTCAAGTACCCAGCAAACAGTATAACGTTATAAGAACGTTATATAACGTTATATTTTGGTGTTAAAAACGTTATTTTGTAGAACCATAAGTACGTAC